>JAJJMB010000061.1:4247537-4368389 GCA_023531105.1 Papaver atlanticum
CTCTAAGAATGTTTCAATGATTGAAATAGAGTTTGGAACACTTAACCATCACTGGATTATAAACATAGTATGTGTTCTTGCATATATGTGATCCATGACCGGAACTATAGTATGCATACCTGTATGCATACCTGTTAGTTGTGAAATTCCGTGTACTGGCGTAGGGTTTGGGCCCGGGAATTTTTGCTGTGTTTGGAAGTATACGTACCCGTTTGCATACTTGAGTGGTTAAATTTCTAGAATCGGTTTGTTCATGAACTAATACATTTATATAATAAGGAATGCATTCTTTGCAAACCGTGGCTATAATGTTCATGAATTGATTCGAGTGAATCAAACCGATTTTGCTTCAATTGTGTTCTTGTATACTTGTATGAGAATATAACAATTGAACAACTCTATAACTAGTTTCATTTGAGTCATTTGAACTAGTTGTGGTTAAGATAAATAAGGTTGATATGAGAGTGTTCATATAGCTAACCTCGGTTAACTACTGTTGATCCAACCTAGTGTACACGTTTAGGTACGGTTACTCAAACCTAAATGAAGGTACATTTCATTTGTGTATAACAAGCTAAGTTCGATCTAACGGTTGAAAGATATTAGATTGAGTCTAATCAGGTTTTCATCTAACGGTGAATATTGAATGCTTTGTTACCAAGGTAACTTAGATTGCAAACCCTGATTTGAAAACTATATAAAGGAGAACTCTAGCAACTGGGAAACCTAATCCCCACACCTCCTGTGTGATACTAGTTGCAACTAGAGTCGATTCTCCTTTAACGTTAGGTTTTTCACGAAACCCTGTAGGTTAACGAATTAAAGACTTCATTGGGATTGTGAAGCCAGACCCAACTATTTTCTCTGTAGTTGCGTGTTCCGATCTTACTTCTACTATCGTGATTGAGTATTATCTTTGCTAAGATTTCCTTGAGATTTATCTCCGATGGGTGATGTAATTTTAAAGTGGTAAGTAAGGTTGTCGTTCACTCGGACTTGTGAAGATTCGAGTTTTTAAATTTAATAAAAATATATACAAAAATATTAAACAATGGTGAGAGGTACTGGGATTCGGGATTCCAACGAATTCAAAACATAAGGTTCAATTATTAATTCTTTGACAATTTTAGCTCAAGAAAGACAAGGACTCTATTTTTGCCAAGGTAGATTCTCAAAACATTGATTGTAAATCCTAAGCATGATGTATCAAAACACCTAAGCTAAGCATACATCATCAAATTAAATGACAACCAATTAATTCAAATCATATTTTCAATTAAAATTAATGCAAAAGTCTTAAAAAGAATTAATAAAATTACCCCAAGTATGATATTCGTCTTCCTCCGTCATCCCAGTGTTTGGGTTTAGCTCCTCATGGTAAAAACATGCTCAAAAGATAGAAACATGGCTCAAAAGGTGTTTTTATTGAAGAGAAATAATAATACAGCGAATCTGCAACGCTTTTATGGCGTTACAGAATCACCGATACAACTGAAGTGCTGTTAATAAACAAGAATATAAGACTGCTTCTGCGACGGTTTAGTGTGGGTCGATGTTCTTCGTGTTCTTCGCGACTGTTCAGTGTGCGTCTTATGTTCTTCGTGTTCTTCAGCTCCGCACCAGCAGAAAACAGCAGCAGGTAACTTTCTGTTCGTCTTGATTTCTCACTCCTCAGCCCTTCTCAGCCCCCAAAACTCTAGACACCCCTTATATATGACCCAACCAATCTATTTATATCAAAAAGAGCGATTAAATCTCTCCAAAATCTTCCGAAATCTCTTTCTTTCTCTTCACGGCAAAGTTGCGGCAATTTCTTGTTTTAGAATTTCCACGCGTATCTGGGCTTTCCTTTTGATTCTAAACTCTTCCATAGATATATATTAATCTTTGGGAAGAAAATCTTGCCTTTAATCTCTCTAAAATTTCCTAAAACAAGTCACACACGTGACTTTCCATATTTTGCTGTTGAGATCAAAACCCGTCGATTGAGCCCAGTTTAATCGATTTAAACACCCATGTTAGATTCATAGACCCATAAGGAGTCTACCCTATGAAAATCAGAAGTTTAATCGACCTCAAACTCCTCCAAATCACTACCACCAAAACATCCACAAAAACATGCCGTACGTTTTTGGTTTCCCGCCAATTTTTAGAATTTGAATGTGAAGGGGAAAGGTTACCCCTTATCCGATGGTCGCCCCTTATCCGTTGCTGGAGTCCGCATAACACTCGTCTTTTGGGTTGCATTCATCAACTTTTCGAGCCAATTTCGCCACAAAAGCTTATTTCTCCAAAAACACCTACAAAGAGATAAAATACCAAAATAAGTACAAAAATGGGTACTAACATTATACACAATAGAGATGAAAATAGACACATAAATGCGTCTATCAATGGGTAAGATTAAAAGTAGTCACAAACATCTTCGTCTCATCGTTTGTGATTCCACAATATCTTGTTTCGCTTTTATACGATTAAGATTATTGTGAGGTGATTGATAATACTAGGCTGTAATATAAGTCCGGTTTATCAATTGGTTCCTGTGCACCTTGATTTATCAAAAGACGGAACACAACTCATAGGTATTTCTGTGGGAGACAGATTTATCTATTCCAATAGACTTTTCCGTGTGAGACAGATTTGTTTATCAAGTCTTCGACTTTGGGTCATAGCAACTCTTGGTTGTGGGTGAGATCAGCTAAGGGAATCAAGTGCATAGAATCCCGCTGGGTTTCAGAGACGTAAGGAGCGCAACTGTACCTTGATCAGTGTGAGATTGATTAGGGCTCAACTACATTCCAGTCTGAAGTTCATTGGTAGTAGGCTAGTGTCTGTAGCGGCTTAATACAGTGTGGTGTTCAAAGCTGGACTAGGTCCCGGGTTTTTTTTGCATTTGCGGTTTCCTCGTAAACAAAATTTCTGGTGTCTGTGTTATTTCTTTTCCGCATTATATTTTGTTATATAATAGAAATATCACAGGTTGTGAGTTAAGTTCAATCAGTTCTTGAATCCGACCTTTGGGTTGTTGATTGAATTGATTGACACTTGGATATTGGTTTGTGATACCGTCCAAGTTATTTTTCTTATTCAATCGGGCTCGCAAATTCCTATTTGTTTGATTGCAAATTAAATTGAGAAATTGAGATATAACTCTTTGATATACTTTTCTCTAAATTGAGTCTGACTGTCTAGTTGATTCTCTTGAAAGTATATTAGAGTTTGTCTATTCAGATTGCCGAACGAAATATTGGGTGTGGTCGTTAGACCCCGCTTTTTCATATATCATCACTTGTTTTCATAAAATTCAGCCTTTTTTATTACATAAGATCAATGGGTTCTTCAACCCTAGCCAAACCACCCTTTTTTTTTTGGTTGTATGTGTAGGTGGTGAATGCCCGAATTATTTAATTATCAAGTGAGTGCTCTTACCCCCATTAGCTTGCCAGACTACATCTCCTCCCTCGATCCACTGGACTTTGGTATTGGTTTATAAAAGAAACATTCTGTTTTTGTGTTTCTTTTGTGTCTCCATATTAAATGGATTTGGTCTAACCTGATGTTTGAAAGAAAAATAAGCCAATCATTTCGCACTCACTTCCACCATATTTATACACCACGCCACATTTTTAAGCTCTTGTTCCGAATGACACTTCCATTCGTAGACCTGACATGGTGGTTTGCCATTTTAACTCCTTTTTCTTTTTAAATCCCAGCTAGTGTGTTAATCAACTCATTAGCACATACTATCCATTTTCAATGTTAGCTAATTTCATATCTCTCCATTTAAAGGTTACCGCACTACTGCTAATTCTTAAAAATGCATTTTTAGTTGATGTACAAATTATACTGATGCATCTTGTCTATTTAGTTCTGGACTGTGACTGCATTTTCTTAATGCAGATGTTGTTTGGTGGAATTCTTGGAACCTGCAGATGTATCTCCAATGACGATATCTCGTACTCCCTCTTTTAATTTCTCGATTAGAGATGTAGAAGATATAGGTTGTTTGGTGTAATTTTTTGAACCTGCAGATGTATCTCCAACACAGTCGTTTACATATTGCCTTATCCATTCATCCCATTCATCCATGGTATCTAGAACACTTGTATTAGAGTGTTGTATCTAAGTGGATACTTGCCTGTTTAATCAATAACCTGCACATAATTGAGTTTCAGGGTTTTTGTACACGTAATGAAACAAAGATAAAGGTGAATTGTGTTGTGTTGTGTGGTGTAAACTTCACTTATAAGTCTCATGTTGCTTCACAATAATGATCAGTACATAATGTTTATCGTGTCTCACATAAGTTTCTTGATTTTAAGGCTACATCTTCGAAGAAATCTTTTTGGTGAGTTATTGTGTCTCACATAAGTTTCATGATTTTAAGGCTACATCTTCGAAGAAATCCTTTTGGTGAGTTATGGTGTCTCACATAAGTTTCATGATTTTAAGGCTACATCTTCGAAGAAATCCTTTTGGTGAGTTATGGTGTAGAAGAGCATGTAGTAGTTGATTTTTTTATCAAGTTTCGTTGCATTATTTTTATTGAATTAGTCATTTTTTCAAGTCACATTTCTGTAACAAGTTAACAAATTTCCAAATTAGCAGTGTCTATAATAGATGCAAGGAGACACTCTTTGGGTTCTTAGAAGTGTATGTAATAGAAAGCTTTAGTGCCAAATTTCCAATCAATCTATCATGAACCATAAACAAGTTTAAGCAACCAAATCCCAGTAATTAAAACTAGAGAGCTCAGGGAACACTAATTCAGGCATACAACAAAGATATTTCCTCTAAACTAAATGATCAATTAGCTAGCTTATTCCTATATACCAATATCAAAAATCAATATCCAAAAGAACATCTATAAGATTCATTAGATAAACTGGAACGAAAATCACTTAGAAGCAAAAGCAAAATGTTGGGGGTTTTGCAATCAACTTAGCTTATTTCTTAATGCAGATGTTGTTTGGTGGAATTATTGGTGATTTTTTTTTTTACATTATCAACTTAATACAATTTTGTTTAACAAATTAGAATTATGATAAAATTTGTCTGAACATCTCTTTTACAAAAAAAAATTCCTTCACAAAATCTGAATTCGTATCACGTAGTGGTGTCGTTTCGTCGAGTTCTTCGATTGGTCCTCCCACCGTGACAACTGTTGTACTAGTTGATCTATAACTCCAATATGTATATATGTATTTAGGGGTTTACCATGGAGATTCGCGACGTAACATACAATTCGATTCTTTAAAATGGAAAATGATTCGCAATACAATTCACGATTTGACAACAATTCACAATTTGACAACCTTGATTACTACCTTTTCCATTGTACAAACTTAATTTACTTAAAAAAAATTGATTTTTTATTTTATACATTTTGTCTGCCGGTATGGAAGGGATAGAGGGGCGGAGTCTCCGGGAGTAAAGGTAGGGCCTTATAAATTTTTATTACATGGAATTGATTAGGCTTTATTTACGACCTAACTGATTTTCGAAAATTGAAATTTACCGTAAATAGTTAGATTTTATAGTGTTTTTCATTCATCTAGAAGATTGTATATAAGCAATACCGTCCACAGTTGGCTATGTCGAAAATATAATCCTAGTTGATAATAACCGAACTTTCTTTATCAAATTTTAACTTTAAGCTAAGTTTTTTCGTCCAACATGATTATCTCAAAACCGTGAAAACCGACTAGGTCGAAAATATAATCTAAGCCAAATATTTTTGGAATCATTTCGCCAAGCTTCAACTTACAAATTCTGCGTGGTGTTTTTTAATTTTTCAGTCATATTACTCAAATCTTCAAGAAATCGGTTGGCTCATATTTTTCAATTTTGCATTTGATTTTATGGAATAAGGCGGGGTATTTATTTGACCTAATTGATTCTGGGTTATAAACAATTATACAAATATATGATTTATTACGTTATTTTCACGATTTTTAAACAACACAAATGCATTTGAGATCATTTCAGACGTGTACATAGTATCAGATTCTCTAGATGCCTCGTTCGATTTTGCTTTTCCATATAAGAATTTTCATTTTTGGTTTGGGAAAATACATAATTTGATGATCTAAAAATTCACCCGAGATAATCTACAACCTTTGAAAAGACTAGGATACCACTTCTCTCACAATCTTTTTCTCTTTAACATATATATAAACACCCTATGAATGATTTTATGTGAGGCATAAAGATATCAAAATAGACAAATTGGTTAAAATCCAAGTGCTTTTATTTTAATTATTAAAATTAACAATATAACATGGAAATAAAGTGAAGAATCACACACTAGATTTTGTTAACGATAAAAACTGCAACACAAATATCCTGACACCTAGTCCAGTTTTGAATATTCACCGAGTTAAGCAGTTATACTCTTGCCAACTGTACACAACCTCGATTTAGTGTACTTGTGATGTAAGATACTAGCACTAAGTGTTAGAGCATCGTTCGGTCAAACAGTTTTGGTATGTCAAGGTTGCTGTCAAATTTAGTTGATTAAAATTTCATCTTGATTTATAGTCTATCAACGTCAGTCTCGGACTTGGAATAGAGCATGGTAGTTGAGTACCAGAATTCACCAATCGACCAAAGATTGAAGAACAACGGAGACACCAACGAGAACTCCAAAGGTATGTGAAAATTGACTATCTTATTCACTCATATTATCTACTGAGACATGCCGTACGAATTTATTAGTGGAAAATGTCTTGATTAATTTGTTGCACTTACGACATGCATCAATAATTTTGGATGAACATGATTTTTATACCATCAAAAGTTTGTATTAAGTTTGGCGGGAGACACCTAAACAATGTCAGAGCATCCTCTTGAAGACTGTGATCTTGCCATTATCCAAGTATTATCTAGGTAGAGTGCCATCATTTTCTCATAATGAAATATGTACTCATTTGGAACTTAGTCACCTTGAAACCTTTAAAGGTTTGTAGATGAAATTTTTTCCGGTAAGCGACACTCACGGGCTTCCTTTGAAAGTGGGCTTCCTTTGTCTTTGTGTGGTTTTAACATTAACTATATAGCTAACTCTTATTCAGAAACCACATATCTCTGTCTCTGCATGTATTGAGTAGCTAACGAGATGTAATTAAACGAACTTCTGTATCAGGTCTCTTGTTTGTTGACATGGTAACCGGTTAGATAGAGATGATTGGACTGGTAATGGTGGTATGTTGAGGTGGAGATTCAATTGCTCTAATTGCGTATTCTGAGGTGATCGAAGCACATGTTATTGTATAATTAACATAATATAAAACTGAGGTTGGGGCGGTGTTAATTGATCGTCCTTTTTAGTTAAAGAACTAATCAATCTTAGCAAATCTTGAAATATATCGGTAGATGTTTGTACCACGTGTGTGGTATTTAGAGCTGAAGGTACTGTAACCTTTTACTATGTTAAGGTATTAGAGATTTCCCAATTAGAACAGCCGGTGGTTGTAGATGCGATGATAGGTGGGACCATCATTTCAGTTGTTACTTCAGATTCGGGTGATGAAGTATTTCCAACTTAAAATTACGAAGGTACCAAGTAGACCATAATCTTTTGTATCAACCTACTATACACACACCTTATGTACTCTTACAGAAACAATATAACTGCCAAAAGATTAGTTCAACAAGATGTTAACTGGGTATATAGTTATATGTTAGTAACCGAACTGACTATGAGGTCGTATACCAAGTGGATTAACATACTGTTAGAGCATTGCTCGATCGAACTCGCAAGCGTTGCTATCTCAAGCTTGTTTGTCAAGTTTAGTTGATCAAAACTATAAGTCTTGATTTATAGTTTACTTATAACTATGTCTCGGATTAGGATAGAATGTGTAGTTGAGATTTAGACTTCACGGCGTTCATCGATTGAAGACGAAGATCTACTGAGGAGATCTTGGAGGAACCTCATCAACAAAAGGTATGTGGAGACTAAAACTTATCTATCACTCAGAAGTCTATTCTATTCTATCTCCTAATGAGACTAAGTCATATAGCTATATAGACTTTTATATTATACACATTTGATATTTCGAGCTGAGTTTAACTCGGTTATCTATTTTTAGAAATACATGTTGGAAGATTTTTGCTTTAGCTACGTTCATCATATTCTTGACGAGTTTAGTTGGAAACAATTTATTTGTTGGAAACTAAATAATAAGTCAAAAGATAATCATGTGAAAATTGCCATGAAACATTTTACATGATTTGTGTGAGACAATCATTTGATGTCGAATCGGAAAGTTTTGTATTGATCATTCGATCACTTGAAAATTACTTATAAGCTAATAGTTTGTGTGAGACAACTATTGTCGTCTTCTAAGGATATTTCAATGATTGAAATGGAAGTTTAGAACAAAAACCTTTGTCTGGATACAACACAGTATGCGTACCTAGTATGCAAACTGTTTAGGTCCGGGAACCTTGTTTGCATACCTAGTATGCAAACGGTTTTGACTGTTAAAGTCTGGGAACCATGTTTGCATACCAGTATGCGAACGGTTCTACCTGAGTTAAGGACCGGGACAGCAGTATGCATATCCGTTTGCAAACTGCTGGACAAGACCAAAATCCGGAAACTATAATTTGCGTACCTGTTTGCAAACTTAGTGGTTAAAGTTCTCAAATCGGTTAAGTATGTTTTTCATACTCATGAACAAATACATTTATGATTTAAGGAATGCAATCTTTGCCAACCGTGGCTTAATGTTCATGAATTGATTCTAATGAATCAATCCGATTTTGATTAAATTGGTCCATATATATTTCTTTGAGATAGTGAACAATTGAACAACTCTACAAGAAACACAATTAGATTCATTTGATTATCTTTCATGGTTGATTGATCATCATAGTTGATCTAGAAGTGTTAGATGAATGTGGTTAAGACAAAAGTGTTCATATGGCTAACTTCGGTTAACTGTTATTGAGCCAACTCAATATACACGTTTAGGTACGGTTACCCATATCTAAATGAAGGTTTCATTTGTGTGTAACAAGCTAAGACCATCTAATGGTGGAGAGATATTGCTTTGGTTTGAAGCATACTTAGCTTGAATCTTAAATCAGGTTTTCATCTAACGGTGAATATTGAATGCTTTGTTACTAAGCTATCTTAGATTTGATTAAAAGCAAACCTGGATTTGAAAGACTATATAAGGGAGAACTCTAGCAACTGGAAAACATAATCCCGTCACTTTCATGTGTCCTAGTTGCGACTAGAGTCGATTCTCCTTTAACCCAAGTTTTTCCAAAACCATAATAGGTTAACGGCTTGAAGACTTCATTTGGGATTCGTGAAGCCAGACCCAACTATTTTCTCTGTAATTGCGTGTTCTGATCTTACTTTTTCTATCGTATTGAGTACTATCTTCTCTAAGATTTTCTCGAGATTTATCTCCGATAGGTAAGATATAAAAAGTAATCACAAAGCTCTTCATCTCATTCTTTGTGATTCTACAATAACTTCTTCTACTACCATATAGTTAAGTTATTGTGAGCTTATTGATATTTCTAGGCTGCTCTTCGGGAGTATAAGACCGGATTATCAATTGTTTCCTATTCTCCTTTATTTATCAAAAGACAGAATAAAAACTTCATAGATACTTCTGTGGGAAACAAATTTATCTATCAGAATAGACTTATCTGTAGAAGACAGTTTTGTTTATAAGTCTCCGACTTTGGGTCGTAGCAAATCTTAGTTGTGGGTGAGATCAGCTAAGGAATCAAGTGCGTAGAATCCGGCATGATTCTAGAGGCGTAAGGAACACGACTGTACCTTAATCGGTGTGAGACTTGGTTAGGGATCAACTACATTCCAGTCCGAAGTTAACTTGTAGTAGGCTAGTGTCTGTAGCGGCTTAATACAGTGTGGTGTTCAAAACTGGACTAGGTCCCGGGGGTTTTCTGCATTTGCGGTTTCCTCGTTAACAAAACTTCTGGTGTCTGTGTTATTTCTTTTCTGCATTATATTTGTTTTTATAATTGAAATATCACAGGTTGTTCCTAGTTCAATCAATTGGTAAATCCGACCTTGATTGTTGGATAAGAATTGATTGGTACTTGGGTATTGGTCTTTGCTACCGTCCAAGTTATTTCTCATATCAATCGGTCTCACGGATTTCTATCTGTTCGATTGCAGATTGTATTGAGCTCGCTTTATAAGCTGGTGCTCTCGGAATTATATTGGAGTTAGTCCATATAGATTGCCGAACGAATTATTAGGTGTGGTTGTTATACCCCCGCTTTTTCACATACGTGTGTACTTTAATTATAACTTAAGTAAATAACATAAAACACAAGATTTTGTAAACGAGGAAAATTGCAAGGAAAAAAAAACGTGACACGGTCTAGTTTCGAATACTCTCGGAATTAATACAGATTGAGTACTGCAACTTCGTATGGTTGAGACCTAGTAACCTACTCCTAGCTACTCAGTTCCTTCGATATCTCTGTGCTTATAACCAATCTGGTTTACACACATGAATCTCAAGATATAGTTCACTTTCTCAAGTTGTTTCACCTGCCATGAAGACTTATGTTATCTCAACTCCTTTGTATCGTAATCAGAAACAGTAAAAAGACTAAACAGTTTTAGTAACTACCTCACTGTCTGCCACCCAAACCCGAAAATGATCATACATAAGTTGAGTATAAAGTTTCTTTCGTTTAATCAATATAAACCTCCTAGGTAAAAGTTCAATACCAAGAAAAAGATTATAAAAATATCTATCTCAATCGACAAGCTCTAGTTAAGAAATTCTACGAGGAAAAGAAATTAACCAGTTTGCCTGCACAAACAAAGTTGTTTGTTAGATCATATAGTTAGTATCACAAAGATCTGAATACCAAAAAAAAAGTATTATAGTCTTTAATCTTCAAAGTATCACTTGAAAAAACAACTTGATTCCTACTAATGATCGATAACACACAAAAAGAGGTTTGTTAACGTTGGATGATCATTAGTTCTATCTTCATATCTCGAATCAAATAGATCTGAAATAGTCAATCCACAAACAAACTTAAGTAGCCTTATACCAGAAGAGAATGGACCATGAAATAAAAAAGTATGATAGATCAAGTATAACTATATCGTTAGTGAACCAAATCAATAATCCATAACTAAAATAACCGTACAATTTAGTTACCCACCAACGAAAATACTAAAAGCTTATTGATCTCAAAGAAGTATTTAAATGAATGCAATGCAAGAGATGTCACCTAATTAGATTACTTTCCTCTATCAACGAGTTGGCTTCTAGCACAATCACCTAAAGTTCGTGTGTCACGAGATGATTTTGTAAGAGTGCAAGCTTCACTATTTATAGTTTTATGACTAAGGCTTGTATGGACAACAAGGAATTAATAAATCCGAAAACCCTTAAGATATGCAATAAATGTATATTTTTCGGTTTTGAAAAATTCCAACTGTAATCCAAGTAATATATCGAAATCACTCTTAGTTGACAACTAATATTAGCTAGCATACATACATATAACTTCTTAACATATCAACAAGAGATATACAATCCTCTGGGATATGAAAAGCATACAAATCTGATATCTAAAAGATAGTAAAATATCTCAGTTCCAAGATCTTTCCTTGAGAATCAAGGAAAATACCTGAACATTAAGTAATAAGAGTTTAACACATTTTCAAATCACTAATTCGACGATGTGTGAACATTCCAGGTTCAATCCGTATACAAATAGATGTTCATACAAACACAAAGATCGCCAAACTTATCGAAAATGAAAATACATATAAAACTCCAAACATGATCGGTCAGGGATTGGTCATAGACAAGGGATCGATCATTTGCCCAAGGTAGGGATGTCAATGGGTACCCATTACCCGGTAGATTCGGGTCAGGTTCTGGGTCCTAAAGTTGGACCCATTAACAACTTAGGACCCGACGGGTAATTACCCGATTGAACCCGAATCTTAACGGGTCCAAACGGGTAATACCCGTTGGGTACCCGCGGGTATCGGTGATAGACACATTTTTTGTATCTTAATTAGTCCCAACAATATATATTGTTAGTACTTATTTTTGTATTAATTTTGATATTTATTGTTCTTTTGTAGGTGCATGAATAAAATGAGCTATGGCAAATAAAACGGCTAAAAATGGCTCGCTCAAGCATTCAATTGGTCAAAGCTAGTCACAGAAACGGGAAATAGAAGGATCGACTAATGGAGCCGAAGGAACAAGACATCAATAAAAAAAGATGGAAAGTGTTTTCATTTTCGTGGATAGTAGCCAAATTGGGCATGAACATATTGGACTCTACTTGGGCGGATGCGGAATGAAAATACAGGGAAAGAAGTTAAACTGGGAGGAATTTTGTCTCTAATGGAAAGTGGAATCTGCAAATATATACACTCAAGAAAACAAATAAATATCTTACCATTAGTGGACCTTATAGGATCAACCTTATTGGCTAGCATGAATGGGAGCCGAATCACGTGGAAGATATCTTACCATTAGTGGACCTTATATCTTCCATACAATGGCCACAAAATGATGTTCTCACTTTGCATGGCTTGATGTGGTCATAGCAAATTACTATTCGTGGAAATAAGAATTCTGATGCCTTACCTTTTGTGGGTCTCACCAAATGAAAATGAAAGTGCGGTATAATGAAGTAAATATCTTTTACTTTGGTAATGAGAAGTGTGCATGCGCTGGAGTAGATGATGTGGTGTAATCCTATTGGGTAAACTAAACACATGGCGTATTTATTTGGCCATGATGTGGTGTATGAAATAAATTACGGAAATGTGCTCTTTCGATGTTATATATAAACGACCAGAGAAGTCGGTTTCGGGGGGAGTTTGGAGAGACAGAGAGCCGGTAGCCAGTAATAATGAGGAGCTAAAACCAAACACTGGGATAATGGAAGAAGCTATTTTTCACGATTGTGGTAATTCTATTTAATTTTTTTACGACTTTTTGCACTAATTTAATTTAAATTATGATTTTTGCTTAATTAATTGTTATTTTATTCGATGTCGCATGCTTAGTCTTAGGTACTTTTGATGCGTCATACTTATAATTTACATTTAATGTTTTAAAAATCTACATTGGCAAAGAATCAGAGTCGATATAACTTGAGCTATCATTGTCTAGAGTTAATATTTGAACCACATGAATACGAAAATTAATGGAATCCTAAGTCCCAGTATTTCTCAATATTATTATCATCTTTTGTCATTAAGTCTAAAATCAATTTTTACACCTCCGAGTTGAACGAATCTTTCTTACCACTTTCTACAACAAATTAAAATCACATCAATTTTTGGCGCCGCCGACGCGGACTTGTTTTTAGGTTAGGTTTTAGATTATTTTTTTTAGGTTTATTTTATTATTTTATTTTATTTCTATTGTTAGATTTTACTCTGGGTATTTTTGTTTTTGGTGTGCAGGTTTTGATGGAAACTAAAGGTGGAAAGTTGGACTTGCCTAAAAGAGCAGAAAATCCTAATCTCTTATTTATTTTATTTTTAAAATTTTATTTATTTTTGGAACTTTTATAAAAAAATTTGCTTGTTTGTAAATATTTTATATATAAAAAAAACAAAACACAAACACGAAAGCACACGTGCACATCATATTGCATCGTCTGGCACCGATTAGTAGGAAAACACGTGGTTTAGTAAGGTGAACCCTCTGGGCGTTATCATCCGAAACACCACAAGCCTTAGCCTTGTACCTTTGACCAGTCTCTGACTGTAGGTATATTTTTCTAAAGATAACCCAAGCCTACCTAAAATAGTCAACCCAGCATTTGCATTTGCACGTGCATATAAAAATGTCGAATTGGTATTATAACAGCCAGTACAGTGAATACCCAACTGATTTTCAAAATGGACATTATCCTTATTATGACCATAGTGTGAATAGTGGTTGGGAACGCCCTTTTGAAGAATATGGGTCATACCATGGTGAGCCCAATTACTATCCACATGCATACCGGTCATACGAGAAAGATTCTTATACTTCTCCTCAACTAGAAGAGGCACGTAAGATACTTGAGTCAACACGTAAGTTACTTGAGTCGACACATAAGTTAGCGTACACAAATGACTTAGTTATGGACGAAAAAACTTTAACAATGAGTGAATCTTCTTTAGAAGATAACCTCATGAAGTTAGCTGAGTCAACACGTAGGTTTGAGTTAGAGACGGAAGAAAGAATTGCTCGAATTACACTGAATTTCCAATACATTGCTTCAAAAATCACCCTTGAAAATGAGGAATTTTTTTATTTACATAATCAAGATGACGAGGTTAGAATTGGAAGCAATATTTTAGATAAGGTTCCACCGTCTTCATATTACTATGATGATGAGGATAGTACTAATGATGATGAGGATAGTGTTGATGAAGAATTTGAAATATGTAGGCACAGTGATCAAGAATTTGCTACTCCAATTGAGCTTTATAATGATAATGTTACTTCTAGTTCAAATCCAAATAATTTTAATGATTATTCACCTATTCAAAATGACGAGGATTTGACTAAAGATAACACTTCCTTAGATGATGTAGTATTTCCTTTTGATTACGAAGCCAATGATGGTTTAGAGGAACGGGTATATTTTAAGTCTAGCGATTTAGAAACAATAGACTTAGAAAAAGAGAATGAACTCATAAAGATGAGTGGGGATGTACCTGACTTAGAAGAATCAATTGGCCATTTTCAGGAATCAGATGACCTTGAAATTAAGGAAGTTGTGACTAGTATTTCTAGAGACACTGAAAACTCTAAGTTTGGGGGTGATTATCATTCTCCATGTGCTTTAACTCTTAGAAAGATCCCTCACTTGGGACTTGAAATATATGCCTCAACCATTTTAAAAGATTATCTTCATACACGTTTTCCTGAACCTAGTGATGTCCATAAGGAAGGTCAGTTGTTAAAAACCCATCCTATGGTTGATGTGGTTTACCCAGGCTATGATACCCAGATTGATTTTGTTTTCCTACCAAATATTTTTCAACCGATTGTGGGTACGTATGAGTTTCAAATATGTCAGTTATTAAGTTTTGAGACTAAACCTAAGTACTTTAGGAGAATAGAAATGACGCGTTTGATTAAGAATGACCATCACTCTCAATGCGGTCAACTGTGTGAGTCAAATCTGATTGACTTAGATGATCCTCAATTATTCAGGTTATTATTATGTGCTTCTAAGTTCTTATTTGAGTTTTTTCAGACTTTACAACCTGATAAATCAGATCTTACTTATGAGGAGGTGCAACCCATGAAAATATTTTTATTTAGACCCCTTTATGGAACCTGAACCTGAACCACAACTAGATGTAGTTGTCTTAAACAGGAAATTAGGAAAGAGTGTGCTATGTTTATTCACTTTCTTATTTTGCTGCAGTTTCCTTTTATCTGTGATAACACATTTTGATGCAGATGATCCACAGTTGTTTCGGTTATTGCTATATGATTCGAGGTGATTAATTCTTACTTATGTCTGGCTGAAGACGTAAAACTTAGTACTTCTTGGGAGGTAACCCATGCTCCTGCAACACGGTAATATCTTTCCTAAACTCTTTTGCTTCAAGTAGTAACAGTTTCTCCTTGTTCATGTTTTTAATTTTATCTTTAGAACACTGAGGACAATGTTAGATTTAAGTTTGGGGGTATGGGAGAAACTTTTAGTTGCAATAAATAAACTCCAGAGCCTAAAAATTTATGCCTATTAAGGATGACACTAACCAATCTAAGTGGATGGAAGCATCTTGATTGTAGGAGTTGAGGAACCAATCTGAGTGGATGGAAACATCTAAATAGAGTCTATTCATAAAAGCACAGAGCCCAGGTGTTAGAAATAACATGATAGTTTCACTGTATCTCGGAATCATCTTATTACTTCTGTTTTTATTTTTTGCACAATTTTTATGTTGATGTCTGCTGGGTTGAAATAGGGTGATTGAGTTACTAATTAAAAAAAAAAAGTTGAAAAAAAAGGTAAAAAAAAGAGAGAAAATAAAAGAAAATTGAGACCAGACCATCAGACCAACCAGAATAAATTCAATAAAATCGACCACTGGTTCCCTTGTATATGCTAGCTGAGTTGATCTAGAATTAGGATTATCGACCACTGGTTCCCTTGTATATGCCAGCTGTGTTGATATTAGTCCAAGACCAGTTCTCAATCCATTAGGTCATAGGATTCATCTTGGCATTGATGTCCATTCGCAACCATCTACTTCTATTTCCATCTTCTTAATCTATTCATGTGATTTGTTTGATTCCGGATATTGATGTCCATAGTGCGACTATCTGAGTAGAGCTCTGTCACTTATATATGAATTTTAGTATGCTTGAGTGCGAACTCGTGTACAGCAATTTGAATTTCGCATCAGGGTACTTCCTCTTGTAGTCGATGAGAGTATGCCAACCAAGGAGGTTCTTTAGTGCTATTCCAAGGTTCTGCGTAGATAGCTAGGGTCTGGAGTAAAGGTTTTGTGGGTACACCTCTGGTAAACCTTCACTAGACTATAACTCGCCCGAAAGAGACAGTG
The DNA here is from genome assembly GCA_023531105.1 of Papaver atlanticum. Lineage (NCBI taxonomy): Eukaryota > Viridiplantae > Streptophyta > Magnoliopsida > Ranunculales > Papaveraceae > Papaver > Papaver atlanticum. Next base: position 4,264,111 of record JAJJMB010000061.1, read on the forward strand.
AGTTAGGATTTTTATTTTCTTAGTTATAGCCCGAGGACTGGCAAAATATAAGTTTGGGGGTATTTGATATACACATTTTTTGTATCTTAATTAGTTCCGACAATATATATTGTTAGTACTTATTTTTGTATTAATTTTGATATTTATTGTGTTTTGTAGGTGCATGAATAAAATGAGCTATGGCGAATAAAACGGCTAAAAATGGCTCGCTCAAGCATTCAACTGGTCAAAGCTAGTCAGAGAAACGGGAAATAGAAGGATCGACTAATGGAGCCGAAGGAACAAGACATCAATAAAAAAAGATGGAAAGTGTTTTCATTTTCGTGGATAGTAGCCAAATTGGGCATGAACATATTGGGCTCTACTTGGGCGGATGCGGAATGAAAATACAGGGAAAGAAGTTAAACTGGGAGGAATTTTGTCTCTAATGGAAAGTGGAATCTGCATATATATATACACTCAAGAAAACAAATAAATATCTTACCATTAGTGGACCTTATAGGATCAACCTTATTGGCTAGCATGTATGGGAGCCAAATCACGTGGAAGATATCTTACCATTAGTGGACCTTAGAATTAAATAGTTACCCTCTCTCCTCTCTCACGTCCCTCAACAGAAGAAAAAGCTCTCTCGTCGGAAACACCACCTGCTCAGATCTGTTCCGTTTTGGCCGGATCTGAATGGGATTTTCATCTCTTTTTATTACTTTTCACTAGATCTTTGTTATAGTAGGTTTATTTATGTTTATTTCTTATCATTTGATAAGTTTTGTGCACCTTTATGGTGATTTTATCTCCTATACTAGAGAGGTTTATCTCGGCGTTAATGGTCGTTCTTGGGTACTATGGGTTTTAAAATCACTTGAGATGCATTCCAACGACGAGATCTTCATCATTTTTGTCTCCGGCGACGGAATATTAACCGGAATCTTCATTCTTGGATTATCCGGCGACAGAATCTTCAACAATGATATTCTTGACGACGGAATTTTCATCACAAGTTTTAAGAGATTTGAGCAAATCACTCCAACTTTAGGAGCATTTCTTTATGAAGAAGAAAAACAAACAAAATGGTTGGAATTTAATTCCAATAAAAACCATTATTCCACCGATTCAATTGGTTCTTATTCATGCTTGTATTCGTCATGTTCCGTTAATCATTCTCTTTCTCTTATCGGATATTTCGGTGTTGTACTAGTATGACATGTTCTTGTTACTTTGTATTCTCTAATTTTCCATTTTAAACCCAATGTAACCTTGAATTTCCATTAATGAAAGGTTCCTTTGTTATCAAAAAAAATAAAATAAAATAAATCTTACTTTGCATGGCTTGATATGGTCATAGCATAATACTATTCGTGGAAATAAGAATTATGATGCCTTACCTTTTGTGGGTCTCACCAAATGAAAATGAAAGTGCGGTATAATGAAGTAAATATCTTTTACTTTGGTAATGAGAAGTGTGCATGCGCTGGAGTAGATGATGTGGCGTAATCCTATTCGGTAAACTAAACACATGGCGTAATTTTATTTGACCATGATGTGGTGTATGAAATAAATTACGGAAATGTGTTCTTTCGATGCTATATATAAATGACCAGAGAAGTCGGTTTCCAGGGGAGTTTGGAGAGCTAGAGAGCCGGTAGCCAGTAGTAACGAGGAGTTAAAACTAAACACTGGGATGATGGAAGAAGCTATTTTTCACGATTGTGGTAATTCTATTTAATTCTTTTATGAATTTTTGCACTAATTTAATTTAAATTATGATAATTGTGATTTTATTCGATGTCGCATGCTTAGTCTTAGGTACTTTTAATGCGTCATACTTATAATTTACATTTAATATTTTAAAAATCTACATTGGCAAATTAAAATTTAATGTTTAATGTTTTAAAAATCTACAACAAATTAAAATCACATCAATCAAATTAAAATCACATCAATCGGGTACCCAATTATTCATCCTTTTTCTCATCTTTTTATCTAAGCATTTTGCTAGTTTTGGCTTTGATAATTTTTCATTTTTCATATTTTTACTTACATTTAATCTTTATTTAGTATATTAATAAATAAAGGGCCAATTACAAAATGGTCATACTTTTGTTAATTGCTTTAAAAAACGATCATACTTTTGTAATTGGATTACAAATTGGTCATACTTTGGCCGACATAACTGTTAATGAAAAAATGGCTGTCAAACTTCTCCAAAATACCCTTTATCTTAACTCTAGCTATTTAATTGCAGTTAACCTATCTGACTCGACAGAGTGGGCTGAGTTGCACTGCTTGAGCCATTTTGCACAAGCTGAACTCAATGTAGCGCCAAGATGGATCAATACAGCTTCAGTTCGCATCATCATGGTGCAATATCCTTCTCTGCAATCTATTCATAAGCATACATCTAGCATTTCAGCTCCTCCATTTCTTCAATTCACTCAAGCGATATTTCAAAACCTTTGAACACACCCCACAACCAAAACCATCTGAATTACCATTCCTGCGGTTCAATCAAACTCCTAACCATTCGAACACCAACTCCACAACGTCTTTAACAGCATCACTTGCACACTGCAATTTTAGTCTGCTGCAGCAACCACTTTACACAAATTAACATCCATAGAGCATGAAAACCATAGACTCATCTTCCTATTCTTTCATTCACCTGCAATGGCCTGTGACAGTTTCTGATGCACTTGTATTCCCACCAACATAACTTCCTCCCTTAGAACCTCTACCACATCTTGAACCTCCACACCTCAGTAATCCTCTTCCACTCATAGATGAACTCGCAGTTGATGGTGTTACCTGTGAAGCTTAAGCTGAAGCCTTTGTAGGTGGACATGATGTTGTGCTAGTAGCAGATGAAGATGATGCAGCCTTTGTAGGTGGAGATGATGTTGCATCAGCAGCAGATGAAGATGATGCAACTCCTCTTCCTCCGCTGCCCCTCTTAACCAAAGAGAGATGCCACCATGTAGACCCTGAAACTGGAATGGTGAACCTTTAGGAGCCAGCAATTGCTGATGTTCCGAATTCCATGGACCACTATAACAACACCACCAACAACAGTAAGTTCATTTCCACCTCCATCAACATCTTCAAAACCAGCAACATCTTGAAAACCAAACCACAACCATTTGTTCCATTACCACCTCCATGAACATTTTCGAAACCAACAACAACATCATTTAAAACCACCACAACCATTACTACCTCCACCAACATCTTTAAAACCATCACAACAGCAGCAACAAAGGCTAACATCTTGTTCAATTTCCACCTCCATCGAGCTCTTCAAAGCCATCAGATTAAATCACTAAACAGAGGGAAAAAAACCCAAAAACCATTATCAACCTATATATCTTTCAGTCACCACCACCAGCAAAAACAGTGAAACAAAAGCAAACAACAATTTTCATACATTGATAATATCTGTCAATATTAACAGGTTACCCTAACTATACTACTAAACACCATCAGACAAATCAAATTTTCCCTATCAACAAGAAATTAGGGTTTCTGAAAAATCCCCAAATCGAAATTAGGTTTTTCAAAAAAAATCCCAAATTGAAATTAAGATTTCTAAGAAAATACCCCAAGTTTGAAACGATTCGAACTGCTTGGAATGGTGAAAGAACAGTTACCTGTTCATGTCAGCAGCAGTTTTGCATCTCCAATCTCCCGTTTTGCTCCAAGTGAAAGTAATAGCAACCAGTTCTCTTTACGTTTTTCAGTAAACACAAACACTAATATTCATTGTAACAACATATCATCTCTAGCTAAAACTTTATCTTCATACGAAAACTAGATCTCCCTCTTCAACCAGTTGCAGAGAATAAGTTTGAGAGAGCAGCGGCGGTGAAATGAGAAGGAGGAAGGGATCAATTTTGTTTAAAGAGTATAATTTCCTAAGTTTTTCATCCATCCGTCCATTTTTCTCCGAGATGTAAATATATCTATGATGATAGTTAACCCGACCGGAGGCTGCGTCTGTGAGGGACAAACAGGTAAATTAAGCACCTGATTTAACTCTGATTTTGCGGGGCCCAGCGACTTAACCCTGTTACAAACGGAAGTGTGACTATTTTGTAAATAGTTTGTAGCAGTATGACCTTTTTGTGAATCGGGTCTTAATAGTAGGACTTTTTTGTACATTTTCCATAAATAAATAATAATATTTTTTTATAAAATTAATTTAGATTCATGCTAAAAAGAGAAAGAAACTGTTATAAACGGAAGTTTATTAGGTAGATGCCATTTTTGTGGGACCCCATTACTTGAGCACCAAGTATGTAAACTCTATAAATAAAGTCCCAAACCTTTATAAACAAAATAATTATGAATAGAATTTCTTCCTTCTTCTTCCATCTACTTTGTGTCTTTTTCTTCTCTTTTCTCTATTTTACAAGACGTTATCATGCACGTTGCTCTACTAGCTAACACAATGGAGCTGTGCCGAAGCTTAGAAAAACACAATGGAGCAAATGGAGTTTTCTTTTAAAGATACGAACACAGATATACCCTAACTTTTGTTATTAAATTTATTTTATACTTATTATCGTTAAATCACGTTTATACTTTATACTGATTTTCATTATTATACGTGATAAATATGTGATATACCTCATAAATCACGGCTCCCTAATGATTTTCTTTTCCCTTTGTCTGTTGTATAGACTTTGAATAAAACGGCCGACATGAACCTACATCAAACTGATGTGCACGGTAGCCGAGGACAAACATACATACTTACTCAATCTTATACAATAAAACTTGTGTGTTCTTCGTTGGCATCTTATACACTGTTTATTGGTTACTTGATTAATTTTTTGTTTTTTCTCTTTTAACTCTATTGGATGTCTATCATACTAATGGTCAATGATGCTATTTCTTCTTTTCTATATGCATCATGGATTATTTTCAACGGATTCTGTATCTTCATTCCATTTCTTTTGGTGAAACTAAAATCCACTAGATAATCCTAAAAAATATGGGTGATCAATTTTTCCAATTTTTTTTTGATTTTCTTCTTCTCTTATCCTGTTTTCATAGAGAAAGAAAAAATAAATAAAAATCCATTGAAAGATGGTCTATGTTGTAGTAGAATAATAGAGAAAGGTAAAGAGGCAGAGAGTTTCTATTCATAATAGTAGTAGGGTTACATGGATACAATAACATATATATACATAGAAAGGCAAACCCTAGTTGGGCCGCACATCTATGGGCCACAAGCCCTACAACACTCCCCCTTGTGCGGTCCAATAGAACTTCATATGTAGTGCTTCACATATAGTGCTTCGAGTGTAGTTCTTCAAATATCGTCCTTTCCTTGATGACTTGTGACGAAATCAATTGCCTCATTAAAACTCTGACAAATGCAAGTAAAGGTGATCCTTGCAGATGATCACTTTGCTTTGTTGAAGTTCATTAATTGCTTCACAACTCCTAAGGAAGAAAATCCTCATTGAAAGACAATAGCCTTAGTTGGGAAATTAATTCCCGGTGTTTGTTGTTGTCTCATTAAAAACCTTGCCGAGCAACAAAACCCTGTGGGAAAAAGTAACCTCGGTGAAGGAAAAGAGTTCAACACACCATTAGATGCTCCCCTGATGTCAGACAATTTTCATTAGTCTAATGCAGTCCAAAGGAGTTTATCACACATTACTTTGGTGACTTGAATGTTTATAAGACCATGTTGTTGATTCTGGAAGCTACATTGCTTAACAGACTATCGTGTTTCATTTCTTTGATTCACATATTTTCAGTAATATCAACGCGATCTTTATGTATTCAACGTTCAATATACTTGATGTTTTTAGTGTTGTCTCGCTAAAAACCTTGTCGAGTAACAAAACCCTTAGGGAAAAACTATTCTCGATCGAAGGGAAAAAGAGTACAACACAACTTCAATTTCGAAGTAAAATATGTCGACATCATATCCTTGGATCCTCCCCCTGATTACTTTCGGAGTTGTTTCAGACAGTTCCTTTAGTCATGCACTTTTCGAACTGAATATCGGTAATGACTTAGAAAATAATCTACCATATCTCCCCATGATTACTTTCGTTGGAGAAGAGATTATTGTTCTTTCATAATCAAAAACCTTTGGATTGCACTTTCATTAGCATTCCTTTTTATGTCTTTGCAGGGATAAAACAAATTTATGTCAATGGCTACTTTTAAGTACATGATTACATTCATTATACCATTCAAATGACGTTGCGTTGGCGCTGAGCTATGTTTAGCTAATAAGTTCACTGAGGATAAAACATTTGATCGAGTATATTATGCTAAGTACAATAATGCGTCTATTATATTTATATAAGGAAAGTTCATCTCCCGACACAACTTCGTCATCTTCCTTTAGACGAATTGGTCATTTATGTACATTTGAAACTCGCCTAATCATGGGAGTGCTAGCAGGATGCATGTCCTTGTTAAATTGCCCGACAATGGACATATGCAAACTGGTGGAATAATATACCACAAGCTCGGTCTTCTAGTTCAGAACATAGATAAGATCGAGATTTCCCAGGATTTTCATCTTAAATTCAGATTTTAAATAGCTTATAAGATCTCTTATTCCATTAAGAGTACTTATCATGTCCATACCGTCGACATAGATAGCTATAATTCTGAACCAGGTTCTTATTTAATATGCATGGCACAAAACCTTACTTGTCTATCCCTTCCCAATCAAATAGTCACTTAGACGGGTATACCACATCCGCCTAATTGTTTAAATAAATAAGTGAGTGTTCCAGTGTAACTGTAAACACACTCCGTGGTTTAGAGTCATTCGACTTGGGAAGCAAAAGGCTATCATGCACTTTTGCAAATATCTTTGAGTCTAAATCTCCAGAGATATAACCACATTTACTATGTTTCAAGTTCTTTTGAAACTAGCAAGCAAACTAATTAACTGAGCATTATGATGTTCAAAAGAGTATGCGATCCGGGGGTTTGTGAGAAACCTCGCGCCACAAGGTGATTCTTTATACTTTAAGACCTCATTCCTCTCACTACACTTTGTGACAAATAACCACATATGTCCCACAGGCTTTATACTAGGTTGGTTAGCACTACCACACCAAATACCCGTATATATGTCAAAGGACTAAGTTCTACCCGGATTGCGTAAATATGCTATTTATTTGAAATTAATCAAAATAAAGCATGGTTCGATCTCATTGTGCTCTACTTCTGGAGCAACTATTTATGGATTATATCATCACTGTGCACGCATGATCCTTCCATTGACTCATGTGCATTCTCATAATCCGTCTGGATTTCATTGTTCTCTAGAATCATTTAAAACTTTGGAGCGTCCTCCAGTATTGATTCATGGACATAGTCAGAGACAATCAAATGAGATGATTTCATTAATGATATAAATTAGGTTGTGCCTTACTCATCTACTTCATTTCTAAGTGAGCATTGATCGAACCTGGTGGTCTCTCCATCTTCCTTTATGGAGCCACGGCCTCAACTACACTTCCACTAAGTGTAGTTGCAACACGTCTTTCCTCTCCCCAAGGTCGAGCCCTAAAGGTCCTTGTGTGTCGGAAAAGGCAAGACTCCCGAAAATAATTTCAATAGGATATAGCGTGCGGAAGATAGCGATTATTTTATGACTTAACCGCTCGAGTTTTGCTCCCTCGCACCTTAGTATATGGTGTACCCCATACTGAGGATTTCTAACCTTGCAGGAATATTTGCAGCTGGTATGTGTGATCTTGTCACTTTAACGACATCAGTGTACATTCTGAAAATCGATTATTCTTTGTCACTTCACATTTACATTTGCGGAGTACAAGAATAAATATGAGACACAGTGGGAACACACCACGACAATTCCTGTCGTTCCCTTAGAAAATACGTTTTCTTATCTCCCCCTAACGACGGGAAAACTGTCTCATTAAAATGACAACCCGAAAATCTAACGGTAAGAGATCTCCTGCCAAAGGTTTTAAATATGCGGATAATTGTTGGGAGTAAATATCCAACATAACTACTTAATTTTTTTCGTGACCAATCATAGTACGATGTGGAATCGTAATGGCACATATATAGTGCAACCAAAAATACGTTAGAACACGAATGTCAGGCTTATATCTAGTTACCAACTGGTACGCATAAAAGGTTGACTAATATTGGGTTCTAAAATGAATTAAGTAAAGATGTGTTAATATTGCATATCCCCAAAGCAATAAAAGGTAGGTTGGTACGCGTAACCTATGCTTTAGATATCATCTGTAACCTTTGATGATAGCCTTTACGAGACCATGAGGTATAGGATGCTCTGCATTGATCTTATTAAATATGCAATAACCATCAAGTCCTTTTGATGTGAACTATCTAGCATTTTCAAGGGGTGGTGAGCCCTTACATGTAAAATATGTGCTAGTAGTTTTCCAAACGCAAATTTCTCGGGAACTATAACTAGTCCAAAATTCACCAGAGCCATAAGTCACTTTAATGGTCCGCATTTTGCATGAATATTTTTATAAATTTCACCTTGTTATCTTTGTAATATGGAGTGTTTACCATTTGCATCTTAGGATGGTCTCGATCCTGTTTTTCTGAAGACTTTGTAAAATGAATGATATGCTCTCTTATTTAAAAGCATAATGGGAGGGGAAAGGGGGTTGTGCATCTAGTACTTTAGAAAACACTTATTGAGAGATATGCTGTTACTTCGCATTCTGCCAATCTTTTTCCCGTTTTCTCGTCCACTCAAACACAGTGATGTACGTATGAGTCCTTTCAAAACGAAACATTATGTCACAACCAAAGTGCCTTTATGGTTATGTCAAAGTCTGTATGAGTCAATTCCAAATATTTCATCGTCGAAGTCAATATGGATTCAATAATCCAAATACTATAGTGATTTACATTTCACTAGATTGACTCATTAGTTTCTCTAAGATATATTTCCTTCCAAATATATTAGAGACTATAAAAGATGCAATTAGTTACATTCTCATCATTGTGAGTTTCCATATGATATCCACTTGCATGGGTCTCTTTGGAATTTAACAAGGTGATTAGCTCTCGGCATATAGAGCTTTTGTGACTTTTAATCTTTGTTCCATCTTGGAAACAAAATTTGAGCATTGCTTCGCTCGATTATCCAATCATCGTAGTCACATTATAAGGAAATAGTTCAACAACTAATTTAAATTCCTTAAGAGTTTCGTGTAATAAGTGGTGTGACCTTATTACGTAACAAAAGAAAATCTATCTCATTTACTTTAGAGTGTTACCGTTCATGAAGATGATATACTTTTCATCATAATGTACGAATGATCCTTATAACTCAAGTACTTTTGAGTAAATCTCAAGTTCTTTAGAGTATTTCAATCTCATGAAAATGATATACTTTTCATTCCATAAGTGCAGACAATGAATTTAATTCTTCGCAAAATAAAAATTTCTTTATTTTAGCTAATGAAATATATGTCAAACTATCATGTAGACAACAGTTTAGGATCAAAATGTAGAATCTAACCATACGAATTCGATTGAATAAAGGTAAGAAAAAAAAGGGTAAGTGTATTGACTTGGCAAATTTCTTGTTTCCATTAATGTTGATGTCTAGGGCATGACCTTCTTCAAGAATATAGTGTGTTCGTTTTCCTTTAAACTCCATATATCTCTTGTAGTTGACTACTAATATATGATACTTACATTATAACGCTTGTATCATTCTCAGTAAAATGCTTATACCAAGATTTGCAACTCTCATTGGTATGAGTCAGAATTACATCTTTGTCCCATTATAGGTAGATACATTTATTTTGTTTCATTACTATTGGAGCCAGAATTACATCTCTGACTCATGGAAACTTTTGTGAGTTTCTTTCCACAAAACGTGAGGTGTGCTTTTAATTACAACATATTATTGTGGATTACATCCCACTTAACATTCAAGTTTGGGGGAAAATGAATGTTTCGACAAACTTTCTTCAAAGCATTACATCGTCTGAAGTTAAAATGTCGCCATGGAAATATTGAAGGTATGGCTTACTCTTTGAAAGGTGTATCTTTATAAGTTGAAGACTTTTATGAAAAAAGTATTGTACTTGTGCACACAAACTTCCACATCATAGACTCTTTAGTGGAGCTCAAGTACTTCTGAGTTCAAAAGGTAAAATTAGAGTCGAATTGGGTAAGTCAAAGTCTGGTCAAAACCCGGTCCATTGGGTTGACAAGGTCATGGTTAATTAATATAAACATATATGGTCCATTATATATGAAATATTCAGGCCCATTGATAATAAGTGTGAAACTATTAGCAAATGAGCCCAAAACATATCGTTAACCCTAAAAATTGAAAAAATTCTTCTTTCAACAGTTCTGATGGACATACAAATGCATCATAGTCCGATCATGATGAAATTTGTACTGTAGATTCACCACAATATTTAGACAAACATATTGAAATTTAAAAGACATCCAACGGCTAGATAGAAATATATTTATGACGCCGTATAACTGTTCCAATTCACGTTTCTGTGGACACAGCAGGTAATATCACGTACTTTGGAGTATAATCCATGGTTGGATCTTTATGAAATTTTTAAAGTATCTCCATGAGTATAACATATACCACATATAAAAATTACATAATAATCCAACGGTTAAAATTATACAAAATTTAGGTTTTTCGACGATGTTATAATTAGGGTTTTCTAAACGAAGACAGTTCTACTAAAATATGAATTTGGAGATTGCATCATATCCCGATTGGATTGAAATTTTAACAGAGTAAATGAAGGCTAATTGGGTTGAATATACTAAATTTTCATGAAAATCTAACTGTGCAATCTATACGTTTGATAATCATGCTTTCGTAGAACCCTAATATATACTATGAAACGAAATTTATTTGTTCAAAAGAAATACCTGGTAACGCATCCATGCAAAAATAAATAAATAAACCGATCCAATATAGATCTGCGGTATAGCTTCGTGCATGATAACATGTTGTAGTAGAATAATAGAGAAAGGTAAAGAGGCAGAGAGTTTCTATTCGTAACAGTAGTAGGGTTACCTGGATACAATAACATATATATACATAGAAAGGCAAACCCTAGTTGGGCCGCACATATATGGTCCACAGGCCCTACAACAGTCTACAGTTTTTATTTCTTTCATGAAACTGTTATCACCAAAAATTGGTGTCATCGCGATTTAGCTACCTTTACGGTAGTTAATCATATGCATGGTTGAAAAACCTACGGCCAATATAGTCATTACAAAGTCGACATTTCTTTTTCTTCTTGTCGATGTAATTTTGGTGTATCGTATATACTAACCGATATTGGGTTTCTCCATCAATTCAGCAAAGGAGATGTTAAAATTGGCATTCTAAGAAATTTTAGCCAGTTTGACGATAATTGTCTAAACAAACCTTTATCAATCATGGTTTTATTTTTCTACTAATAAACCATTGTTTTCCATTTCTTACGGGAAACCATGGATTCCTTAACAACGAAAATGATCTCTTTATCTTCTTAAAAAGAATCATATAAGCCAATTGATTTGGTTTTTTCCCTATCGATCCTACAGGGATATATAAAATATCGTTATTATAATATTAACAATTGCAAACACCAAGAGGAATTGTTGCATTCTTAAGGGATATTGAGCATTTTTTCCCCTCACGATAAATCTCCAAAATTAGAAATAGTTCAACTTGTAGTTGGAATTGGACACTAAAGATCAAAGGGTGTGCACCCGGCTTGTTAGCCTATCTCGTTCGTCTTTGTAATGACTATATTGATCTTAAAATTAAATTATTTTGATGAAATAAAGTGTCCATAATTTCATTCTTAGGTGAATGGATATCTCATCGGCCTTATAGGTCATTGGAGATTTGGTTGCATATTTTATATGTTTTTTACTATAACCAATAAAATCCATGGTTCAGTTTGTATATCAAGAAGACTACTTTTTTTTTTCTTATGTCGAAAGACATTTCATAATGAGTATATGTCTCGAATAATCGGATAATACTTTACGAAACTTGAAGTTTTCGTATATGAGATAAAAAAAAAATTCCACCATGATCAGGGGGAGGGCATACACTATCAGAATCTTGTGTTAATTAACTTAAAAGTTATATCAATTTCTCTCCCAAAATGATCAAATCGAAAAAAGGTTGTCAGTATCAATAGGTGTGAAATATCTCATTTTGCTTTTATATAAGCTTTTGCCTCTTGAAAGGCAAATCCAATCACATATAACAAAAAGTAGCATTTTAGTACTTCAATAGAGTCTATCAAAACAAGATCCACATTCTCATAGTTCATATCTCCTCACTGGAAGATGGGGAGATTATAATGCCCGCGGGCCTTGGTACCAGTATTTCTGTGAATTTTTCAAGATACGCATATACTTGAGAATTGTGTGGGATCATAGTTAGTTAACATTGTCGAATATTAATTTACATTAGCTACTGAAATAATAAAAGATGGAGGTTGTTAACCCCTCTGCAGGGAAATATCGACATATGTGATTGGTTGACATACAATCCAAGTTAGGTTGGATTAATTTCTCGATTGATGCAATTTTGGATCCAAACTTAACACCTTAAACATGCCAAGCCTATTCATTACAGGTTGGTGTAGTGATATTGCGTCTTTATATGAGAAATATTTTCGTTGTAAAAACGATTTGAGGGTTTTATTTTTTCTCAAACCCTATGATTGGTTTAATAATTGTTCTCTTTATATGATGCATTTAGCGTGGTAGTCTTTGAATGAGTCGTATGTATCCAAAAACCATATTCGTATTTGTAATCCTTGTAGGATTCAAATTATATTCTGGCAGCCACCTGACTCGATTATGTCAGGTTGAACAATCCTCTATGTGTTTTTAGAAATTCGATACAAAAGCAAGAATCCGGATTAATTAGTTGATGCTATCAACTTTATGGGTCTCTTGAGGAGTCCTTAAAAACACCAAAATCCACGCTTTAGAAGCATATTTTTTTTTCTTATTTCTTTCCTAAATCTGCAGTTAGAGTTATGCTAGCTTAAACTCATCTTTGAGATAGACTAGAGTTATTATTTTGATGCTTGTCTTCTGTAAAACTCATATAGTTGGGTTAGCATCCATATTTACGTCAAAAGTTGTACTATTTTCCCTTCGTTTCAGGTTTTGTCCCATGTGGTTTTCCTGACAAGGTTTTAATGAGGCAACATCTCGTTGACGTTTAATTTTCTTTCAAAATGTTGATATTTATGCTCTTTTTCCTTCGCCCAAATTTCCCCCCATCGGGTTTTACTGGCAAGGTTTTAGTAAGGCAATTTAATTCAACATGATGGTCATCCAAGTGGGAGTTGTATCAATTTTGGTTTTTTAGTGGATGCCCACATTTGATTAAACCAAATCAACTTAATCATCTCATAAGAATTTGGATTTCCTTCTCACAAATATGATTTTTGTTCACGTATGATAAGGTATCTTGGCACTTTATTGAAGAAACTACATCAAATATTTTTGCAAATCATCTCCAAGAAATTAGCAATCCAAGACACAAGTACTTAATGTATTGAAAGAAACATGAAGACTCGAGAACACTACTATTAGAAGACTAACACAAAAGAAAACTTCATCAACTGGAAGATTTCTAACGAAAGCATTGCTGTCTCCAGCATTCAAGAAATTCGTTTATCGAAATTGGGAAGTGTCGACTCGAAGATTTGCAAGCCAAGATTTAAATGAAGTACTTATCAGGGGGAGCATCATAGTAAAAGTTATTTTACTGGACTATCACGTTGTACTCTTTTTCCTTCGTCAAGGTTTTAACGAGGCAACATATGCATGTCCAACTCTGTTCTAAGTTTTCTCATAATTGTACTCTTTTCCCTTCAGTCAGGTTTTGTCCCTTCGGATTTTCCTGATAAGGTTTTAATGAGGAAATTAGCTTAGATACAGTGGTCATCTAGGGGGAGTGTTATAAACGGAAGTTTATTAGGTAGATGCCCACTTTAGTGGGACCCCATTACTTGAGCACCAAGTATGTAAACTCTATAAATAGAGTCCCAAACCTTTGTAAACAAAATAATTATGAATAGAATTTCTCCCTTCTTCTTCCCTTTACTTTGTGTCCCTTTCTTCTCTTTCTCTATTTTACAAGAGAAACTAAGTTTTTAAGATTTTTTTAATACTTTTCTTAATACCCAACGGGTACCCGGTACTTTAAACGAGTCCGGTTTTGGGTCCACAAATTTAGGAACCGAAACCGGACCCGACTTTTATAAATAGGATCTGGGTCTAGTGGTATCCGAGAGGACCCAGACCTATTGACAGCCCTAGCCCAAGGGGTCGATCCTGGGACCGGTCCTACAAAGGGATCAATGCTGAACTCTCTTTAGACTACTGAATATGATTTTGAAGTCTTTTTCCTTAAATTATATTTATGCCATTCCTTCATATGTAATCTAGATGGTTAAATTCATTTTAGAAGTCCAAACTCACTAAATAGTAACAAGTTACCAATTAGTGTAACATTGGCGGACGAAGCTTATAAATAAACTATGCTTTATAACTCCATATACCCAAGTTGTATAAAACAACTAGTATCTATTTCTTTGATACTTGATCATAGTTCAATGACCAAGTCACCATTCCGGTTAAGCTATGAAGCTTACTTGGTGCATGGTCCGCATATGCACCTTCAACCAACTACCCCTCCCCATATATGTTAACTTGACATTTTTAGAACTTAGATTAGGGGATAAAAATGACTTCACCAAGTCTCAAGGCCGTGATGGCTGCACATGACTACCCTGATCAAACGCAATGTACGACCGTGATGGTTGTACATTCAGTTCTGGCTCACAGGCCAGTTCTAATGTCCAGCCATGATGGTTGAACATTTCCTGAGTCAGGTCCAGTAAAGGGCCATGATGGATGTATTTATGGCTTTGACCCATAGGCCACTCCAATGTCAAGCCGTGATGGTTGTACATTTCCAAGGACAGCCTTCTCTGTCCTGTTACGATATTGGCCATAGGCCAATGACCTGCGTAATACGCCATTATGGCACTACTTTTTTCTAGGCCAGCCACCCAACTGGCCTAAAGCACCTTTGCAAGATTGGCTCTTGGCCAATACAACTTACAACTTGTACACTCTTGGTGTGATATTGGACCTTGGCCAATATATCTTTGCAATGCGCCTTACTTGGCGCCATATTGGCTCTAGGCCAATGTTCCTCTTAACACGCAACGAAGCTTGAGATAAAGCTTCATCTCATGCCATGACGCATCTTTGAGCTTGCGCCATGTTAAAAATTCGGGGTGTTACAAATAATCTCCCCATACCAATCTGTCTTCATTTCTGGAAGGAAAATATCTGAGAATATTACTATAGCACATGAGGTGATTTATAAAATGATAAATAATAAAAGTAAAAAAATCCTGATAGGTATAAAAATAGACATGTCAAAAGCTTTTGATAGAGTTGAGTGGAAATTTCTTATTAAAATACCCATAAATGAATGTATATGTACAACAACTCTAATTGTATTGATTAATGGATCTCCCACTAATTTTTTTAAAACAACAAGGGGACTGAGACAGTGAGGCCCACTATCTCCATGCCTATTTTCTATTTTGTGTGGCGGCCTTGTCTAGAACTTTGCTAAATGCAGAAGAAACAGGAATTAAAATAGTCCCCCAAGCACCATTTGTAAGCTATTTATTGATCGCAGATGACTGCCTTGTTCTTGTAAGGCTAGTACTCAATCTAGTCATAACCTAGTCAATCTATTCAGAGAATTTGGTATACTCTCGGGGAAATTGATCAACCTTAGTATGTCAGAATTTTTCTTTAGTTCAAAAACACAACCTAGGATTAGGGAGAAAATCAAATAAATTCTAGGTGCCAATCACATACCCCTGGATAATAGATACTTAGGATCTCCATTATTCACCAATAGATCTAAGATTAAATATTTTGAATCATGGATAAGTAAAATGAGTAGAAAGCTTTTAAGTTGGAACAAAAAAAATATATAAAAAATGCATGAACAATTGTAACGATAAAAAATGTTGCCTCCTATACAGGAGTGTATCAAATGAATTAATTTAAAATCCCTGTAACAATTACAAAAATACAGAGAGACTTTTGGTGGGGCAAAGATGAAAATTGTAAGAACAAAAATGGTAAAAAGGGAATCCGCCTTAAGGCTTGGACTCCTATGTAAATATTTGAATGAAAGAGGGATAAGAATACATAACATACAAAACTTCAATAATGCAATAATTGCAAAAATGTGTTGGAGATTAAAAGAGAATCCAAACTCTTATTGTGCTACCATACTAAAAGATAAATACCACCCTAACAATAACATATTTCATATGAATAACAAACCAAATACAAGAGATAGTTTGATCTGGAAAGGCATACACTCAGGGGTGTAACAAATAAATAAAAATGTATTCTGGAACATTGAGAATGGAGAAAATATGGATATATGGGATGACTACTGGATCCAATATACAAAACCACCTCTTAGGAAATCTGAAATAAGAACTGAACAATTGAACAAGTTAAGCCAGTTAATTGTAGAAATGCATACTTGGAACTAGGAAAAACGGTCTATCTGCTACGACAGGAAAACGAAAGAAAAGGTATTGAGAATACAAATACCAGACACAACCAGGGAGGATGAGGCTAAATGGAATCTAAGCAGCACAAATAAATTCTCTGTTAAAGCTCTTTATGATTCAATTAACACAATAGGGAGAACCTATAAGGACTAGAGAAGCATATGAAGCATGCAGGTATCACCTTCTATACAAAAAATCATTTGGAAAGCTGCTCACTCTATACTACCTATTAGTATGATACTGGAAGCAATTCTACCTAATATTAATAATAGGGGCACTGTTTGTATCAATGAGGATGAAACTCTATCTCATTTGTTCATGTAATGTAACATTGTTAATCAGGTACAGATGCATCTAAATATTAACTTAGAGACTGTAACAAATGGGATGTGTATATTCCACTGACTGGTTGAACACATTGTTTGATAACGAGAATTAATAGGTACTTACTTGAGATAAGATGGCCTGAATTTCATGGATAGTAACTTGGCATATGTGGAAAGCTAGATATAATCTAGTATTTAATAAAATAAATCAAAATAGTGCTAATACTGCTAGAGACATAGTAATATACATAAAAATTATATGTATAACTTGTATTACAACCCTTTGAATGATGAAGAGTTGGAAATAAGAATAACTGAACCAACTAAACAAAAAATGTATATGACAATAAGGATCAACTTAACAATCTCTATGTCCAATCCTGTTAGAGCACTGCTCGGTCGAACTCGCAAGCGTTGCTATCTCAAGCTTGTTTGTCAAGTTTAGTTGATCAAAACTATATACTTGATTTCTAGTCTACTTATAGCTATGTCTCGGATTAGGATAGAATGTGTAGTTGAGATTTAGACTTCACGACGTTCACCAATTGAAGAAGAAGATCTACTGAGGAGCTTGGAGGAACTTCATCAACAAAAGGTATGTGGAGACTAAAACTTATCTATCGCTCAGAAGTTTATTCTATTCAATCTTCTAATGAGACTAAGACATATATCTATATAGACTTTTACGGGTTTACCCTAGTATGCGAACTGATAGACGCATTATTGTGTCTAATATGTCTCAATTGTATATATTGTTAGTGTTCGATTTTGTATTTATTTTGTTATTTTATGTTTTTGTAGGTATTTTTAGAGAAATAAGCTCTTGCGGCGAAATTGGCTCGAAAAGTGGTGTTTTACACCCCAGGATAGAGTACTAAAGGCACCCCAGAAATGCACCGGAAGCACCCCAAAAATGTGTCGGAGGAACCACGGAAAAATTACTATCTACGCCCAAAAATTACTATTTGCACCCCATAAGACAAGTGCTTAAGGGACACCCGTGCAGGATTAGGGGGAGGACATGTTCTTCTCAAATTCAAAAGAATATTTTTGGCGGGAAAATATTCCTCTCACTGGCAGAATTTCAATCGGATGTTTGGATGTGATTTAGTGAGATTCAATCCCTGAAACTTAGTGGGTAGACGTGATATGACTATAGAAAGCTAGTATGGGTAATTTTATCGATCAAATTTGGCTGGATAACTTGTTTTAATCCAAACAGGGAGTTGGAGGAAAAACATGAGCTTGCACGAGTTGTGAGAAATTTAAACGTGTACTGCACGTGTTTGGAAGCCTCAATAGATATCCTGGAGCGTGAATAAGGTATAGAATGAAAGAAATACAGCTGCATGCGCGTGGAAGATCAAAAAATGGAAATTATTGCCGTGAGAATAAAAATAATAAAGAGAAGATTTTTTGAAGTTATGGAGGAGATTCGATGCATATTTCGGGTATAAATAGAGTCACAAGGTTCCATAGAAGGAGTGTAGAGAGTTTGGGGTCGAGAGGAGAGCTCAGGAGGCGTGAATCAAGAGTTTTCAGAACTCTATTGTTGCTGCTGCTGCTGCTGCTCATGAAGAACAGGGAAACAGCGACGGTTTCTTCAACTGGTTTGCAACATTTATCTTCGTTGTAACAGTTTCTTCAACTGGTTTGCAACATTTATCTTCATTGTAACAGTTTCTTCATCCTCTTCTGCAACATTAATTTTCAGATTTGTAACGATTATCTTCATCATAACAGTTGAGAGTTGAAACAGTCGGTCTGTAACGCACATGTGCTGTTGCAGATTTCCTGTTTCATTATTTTCTCTTCTTGTAAACACTTTTTGAGCCATGAATACATATTTTGAGTGTGTTTTCGACATGATGAGTTAAACCCCAACACTGGGACAACGGAGAAGGCCGAACTTCATACATGGGTAAATTTATTTTTATTCTTTTTATGACTTTTGCATTAAAATTAATTGAAATATGATTTGATTAAATTGGTTGTCATTTGATTAGATGGGTCATGCTTAGCTTAGGTGATTTGATGTCCCATGCTTAACATTTACAATCAATGTTTTGAGAATCTACCTTGGCAAAAATAGAGTCCATGTTTATATTTCTTGAGCTAAAATTGTTGAGAATAAATAATTGAACCTTATGTTATAAAGATTGGCTAAATCCTTAGTCCCAGTACCTCTCGCCCATTGTTTAATATTTTTGTATATATTTATTTAGTATTTTTTAAAACTTTAATCTCTACAAATCCGAGTGAACGACAACCTCATTTCTTACCACTATCAAAATTCGATCACGAACCGGGTTTGCGAACGGATTGACTAGGCCAAGGTCCGGAGCTGCTGTTCGCGTACCTAGTTTGCGAACACAGTGGTGAAGTTCAAAAATCGGTTATGTATGATTCTCATACTCATGAACTAAAATTTTTATAATTTAAGGAATGCAAATTAACTTTGCAAACCGTGGATTAATGTTCATGA
Source organism: Papaver atlanticum (assembly GCA_023531105.1). Classification (NCBI taxonomy): domain Eukaryota; kingdom Viridiplantae; phylum Streptophyta; class Magnoliopsida; order Ranunculales; family Papaveraceae; genus Papaver; species Papaver atlanticum. The sequence continues at coordinate 4,283,550 of JAJJMB010000061.1, forward strand.
ATTGATTTTTGTATAAGTACTTTGTACGATTACGAATCAAACCGATTTCGATTCAATTTGTTTATATATATTTATATGAGATAGTGAACAATTGAATAACTCTATTTTAAACATAATTAGATTCATTTGATTATCTATCATAATTGATTGATCTTCATTTTTTATCTAGAAGTGTTAGATGAATACGGCTAAGACAAAAGTGTTCATATAGCTAACTTTGGTTAACTGTTATTGAGCCAACTCAATATACACGTTTAGGTACGGTAACCCATATCTAAATATAAGTATATTTCGTTTGTGTGTAACAAGCTAAGACCATCTGATGGTGGAGAGATATTGCTTTGGTTTTAAGCATACTTAGCTTGAATCTTAAATCAGGTTTTCATCTAACGGTGAATATTGAATGCTTTGTTACTAAGCTATCTTAGCTTTGATTGAAAGCAAACCCGGATTTGAAAGATTATATAAGGGAGAACTCTAGAAACTGGAAAACCTAATCCCATCATTTTCATGTGTCCTAGTTGCGACTAGAGTCGATTCTCCTTTAACCAAAGTTTTTCCAAAACCATTATTAGGTTAACGACTTGAAGACTTCATTTGGGATTCGTGAAGCCAGATCCAACTATTTCTCTGTAGTTGCGTATTTTGATCTTACTTGTTCTATCGTATTGAGTTTTATCTTCTCTAAGATTTACTCGAGATTTATCTCCGATAGGTAAGATATAAAAAGTAATCACAACAGTTCTTCGTCTCAGACTCTTTTGATTCCGCAATATCTTCTTCTGTTAATCAGTTAGGTTACTGTGAGGTGACTAATATTTCTAGGCTGCTCTTCGGGAGTATAAGACCGTATTATTATTTGGTTCCTGTTCACCTTGATATTTGTATCAAAAGACGGAACAAACAAAATAAAGGATAGACATATCTGTGGGAGACAGATTTGTTTATAAGTCTTCGACTTTGGGTCATAGCAAGTCTTAGTTGTGGGTGAGATCAACTAAGGGAATCAAGTACGCAGAATCCGGCGTGGTTCTAGAGGCGTAAGGAACGCGACTGTACCTTAATCGGTGTGAGACTTGGTTAGAGCTCAACTATATTCCAGACCGAAGTTAACTTGTAGTAGGCTAGAGCCTGTAGTTGCTTAATACAGTGTGGTGTTCAATTCTGGACTAGGTCCCGGGGGTTTTCTGCATTTGCGGTTTCCTCGTTAACAAAATTTCTGGTGTCTGTGTTATTTCTTTTCCGCATTATATTTGTTTATGTAATTGAAATATCACAGGTTGTGCGTAGTTCAATCAGTTGATAAATCCGACCTTGATTTTTGGAAAGAACTTGATTGACACTTGGGCATTGGTCTTTGGTACCGTCCAAGTTATTTCTCGTATCAATCAGGCTCGCAGATTTCTATCTGTTTGATTTGCTGACTGTATTGAGAAAGAGATAAAAACTATTTGATATAATTCTTGATTGAGTCTCACTTTTTAAGTTGGTGCTCTCGGAATTAAATCGGAGTTTATTCCATACAGATTGTCGAATGAATTATTGGGTATGGTTGTTATATCCCCGCTTTTTCAAATCCTATTACAATTTCTGGAATAGGCTTAACTCGAACAACTTTTGTAGGAGCAAATGAAGGGAAAGAAACTTATGAAAACTGTACGACTAGAGAAGATCTAGAAGAAAAATGAGCTCAAACGGCATTCCAATGGGAAACTCAATGGAGTGGATTCAACATCATCTTCCAAAGCAACTCTGGACCCATTTTAAAGCTACTAACGGGAATACACTCTAAAGATCGAGAGAAAAGATACTCAATTTGTGAAGATTTTGGAATTCAATCTAGTACGTGCATAAATTTTAAGGTTAATGATTTTATTTTGAAAAGCAAATACAATATTACAGAGGCAACACATATTTCATCTTATCGTAACCGAAATCTCATAAATTGACATTGGGATGAAGAATCTCTTAGAATTATATTAAACACCTTAAATCACCAGTTCTGGATTAACAATGTAATCAATTCCAACCTTCACTTTATTGGAGGTTTGAATATTGGATTAGTATATGAACGAGGACTTTCTCATCTTTCTCGAAAAAAAATGTATCCGTACCATTTTAGACAATGTATCTGTAGAGCTTCTACGATTAATCAGGCTGTCAGAGTAAAATAAAATGGTTCAACAGTCCAAAATTCTACTCCACCCATTTTTTAAAAATAGGTTGGGTTTCCTTACTCGGGTATGTTAAACAAATAGGCTGGTTTCCTTAAATGGAAATTCAAATATTATGAGATTACTAATATACCCAAGGAGGGACTACTTACCTCTATTCTTTTTATCTCTTTAACCCAAAAATGGGCTACCTCTCTTCTTCTTTTCGCTAATATCAAATGAATGGAACCCGACAAATTAGGAAAAGATATAAAAAAGTGGCTACAGTGATTAGCTTTCTTAATTTTTGTGCAAAACTAAACAAGGCTATTTTTTTAGAAATGAAGAGAGTAATTAATCTCAAACACATGGAAACCTTGTGGAATGATTCTCAACAGTCTCTCCACAAAACCCTCTGAAACCCTTTCCTCATAGAACCACCACCATTGCTGCACTATCACTGTCACCGCCTTCGCTGCATCCCCGGAAAAAAAGTTCCCTCTCTCAAAGAGCAAACTCTTGCTTTTAAAATTATTTCTGGTTTCCTGAATTTATCTACAGGGTTGCGATTGATCATTGTAATTAACTTTCAATGAAAAAGCATCCGATCTTTTTTTATTTATTTCTTCAATCTAGGTTAAAAATTCCAAACTAGGTTTCTTTCTTTTAAGGAAAGCCAACCATGAATGCTCCTCAGCGTTACGAGAGATTTGTACTACCTGAAGGAACCAAGAAGTAAATATAATTAATTTTGCATTAGTATTATGATTATTTATTTTATCGATTAATTTATTACTTACTCCTTTGTTAATTTATATATGAATTAGGGTTTATTACGAAAGAGATACTAAAATCATCAATGCTGCTTCGTTTCTTATAAGAAAGAAGATCACACTATTGGGAATGTCCTTCGGATGCAATTACATAGGAATGCAAATGTTCTATTTGCTGGTTACAAGCTCCCTCACCCGCTTCAGTACAAAATCATAGTCAGGGTCAGTGCATTTGTACAAACCAAATGTTCTACGAGACGCTATCTCGCACCCTGCTGGGGTGCTTTCACCTAGACTCCCGAAACCCGACACTGTAGCTGGGGAAGGGGGGAGGTTTTCGCCCCCCCCAAACCGCTTACCATAGAGACAAACAAAATGCATATATTTTGGAAGTTTCCAACAATCTCTTCCTATTTTCAAAAAACAAAAAAGGCAGTAGTAATAAAATAAAAAAACTTATAAAATTTGTGTGGTTGCATCACTCAAGTGATTGCCTACGTACTCGAGTTGAATCAAGCTAACGTAGCTCAAACAAAGTTGAGAATAAGCATCATAGTGAACCAATACAAAAATATTATGAATCTTTTGGATTTCAACCTTCACTTAGTGTAAGAAATTCAAATCCTTATCAAGGTTCTTCGATGAAATTAGTACTGAACCAAGTACCCCTTGTGATAAAACCAGAATCTCTACACATATTGATTTCTAAGAATAGTGTGTTTTGTAGCTTAGCATGTTAGTGACCATGTGTTCAAATCCTGGATTTATGAGTCTTCTTTAGACAAACGTCTCCTCTCATGGGTGAGGCTCTAAACATAATATAGACGTATACTTCCTATGTTTCTGGAAAAAAGTTACCATTGCCTTTTCAATTTGGCCTATTTTAGGCTAAAATGGAAAGGTGATAATATCTCCTTTCTATAACGGAGGTAGTATATATTTAGAGAGACTAAGATCAATACAAAATACCTGTAGATATTAATAAAATATGTATTTTAAACTTTCTTGGGGAATATGACATGAAAATACATACTTCATATTTCTGATACATGACTAGAAATATACAAATATTCCATATTTCGTTATTGGGAAGAGACGATTTCACTTTCAACCTAGTCCTTTCCCGTTGAACTCGTTTTCATCTATATATCTATCAATTGTATCAAAACTTGAGGACTTTAGTAGTTGATCATAATTCAAAGAAGATCGTACAGATTAGCTTGCTAAGTCTAGTGATGTTTCGACTTTTAAGAACTTGATTACCTGGCACCGGAAACTAAGCTTGAAGCAAAAGTTGTTATTGAAAATTTCAAGGCTTGCAAACTTATTCTTGAGTTTGTAAGTATTTTTTTTTGATAGTTTACTACTAATGATTTTCATTTACTTGAGTTCATGAACCAAAGAATCAAGTTTGTGAACCTAAAGCTTATTGAACTCAAAACTTAAGGAAATTAAGGTCTTCGAGTTCGTGAATCTATTCAATGAGTTCAAGAACCTGTTATAGAGAATTTCTCTAAGAACTTTTGTCCTTTGAGTTCCCGGTTGGGATCAAGCCAATGTAATTTAAGCGAACTTGAGAATAAGTTTCATCGTGGAAACCAATACATAAATGATAGGTATCTTTTAGATTTGAACCTTCACTTATTGTAAGAAACTTAAAGCCTTATCGAGGTTCTATGGTAAAACTAATTTTGAACCAAGTACCCTTTTGATAAAACCGGTATGTCCACACATAATGATTTCAGAGAATAGCGTGTATGTAGCTTAACACGCGTGAACAATCATGTGCTCAAATCCTGGATTCATGAATCTTCTTTAGATAATAGTCTTCTTCTCTTGGGGAAAAACTTGATTTCCATACTCATAGTCATATGGGTAAGTCTGCAATACATCAGTTAAAACAATCATAGGCTTATTAAGGATTGACACCATATTTGTTCTTACAAAATCGCAACACTAATAGGAAAATTAATTTTTTTGATGCTATCTCGCACTCTCCTAGGACACCACAACCGGGGGACAACAACCTCCTAAACAAACCAGTCGTAACGGCAAACAAAATGCATATATTTTGAAAATATCCAACAAATGGTTCCCACGTTGCTTCATTCATTTATTTATTTTATTGTCGGTCTTGAGGCATAATACCGTATTACTCAGGTCCAATCCTGATAGGCAATCAGGACAAGCTCCACTTTGGGGCAACAAAGGACTAAGGACAATGAAAAGCCACGTTTTGTCTGGGGTATTTAAAAAAAAAATCATTTGGGATCTAAAAGAACCCTGTTTTAGGGCATACCTAAAAATTTCAGGGCATACAAAGTAGTTTTCCTATCTAGGGTGCCCTTATAAGAAGTATCTAAAGGGTAGTTCAATTACCTATATACCCTTAAACCTTGAGAATTACTAATCTACCCTTACCCTTAAAATAAAAATCTAAACTCTATAATCTAAATCAGTTTCATCTGCTCTTCTTCTCCTTCTCTTCAGCCGAACATCTTCATCTCCATCTCTCCATCACATTTTTTTTTTCATCGCCGTAATTAATCGTCGATTCGTGATTTGATCGTCTATTAAACTCAACTATATAATGAGTCGTCGTACAAAGAATAAAGTAGCGCATTTTAAGAAACCAATTGAAGATGAAGATGTAAAACTGAAGAACAAACTGAAATCGAACCGGAAATTCAATCGAGTGAAGAACCAACTCCTGAAATGAGAATAAGAAGGTAAGTTCTACAAACCCATCTCGTATTTGATGTTTTTTATTGGTATAATAGGTTTAATACGTCAAAAATTAGGGTTTTTCGGTGGTTACAATTCAGGGTTCGGCTTAAAGTTAAGTCCAGATTTGTGCCGAATTGTTCTTGAAACTGAACTCTGAAAGTGCATATGAACAGTTCGGCTTAACAGTTCATATTCGTTTTGAGCCGAACTTAGTTACTTAGAAGCCCTGTATTTAGGATCGGCTTATTCGATACTATTAGTTTTGAGCCGAATATGTATTGTTAGAATTTCATAAATTGTGCAAGTGTAGGGATTCGACTTATTCTATGATTTCATTATGCGCCGAATATATGTTTCAATTCATAAGTATAGATTCGGCTTATTCGATACTATTAGTTTTGAGCCGAATATGTAGGATCAGCTTGAAAGTATTTTGTACATATAAGCTGAACCACTCTCTGTGTAAAATAATCAAAAGATTAAGACATAATTCGGCTAATTTGCGTTACTTCGGGTTAGCCGAACCTGTTGATTTGTTGACAAATTTTTGGTATTTCAAGTTCATATTTCATATAGTTCGTTTTCCTTTGTTGTTCGAAGTATTAGGCCCTTAAGTTTTATACTTGTGTCAGGGATAATGCAGCTAAAAAGAGGAAGAATATGGAGGTAACGCCTTCTACTTCTAAAACTCCCGATCCTCGAGGAGGAGGTAATAAAAAATTGGGAGAGGGAGGTAGAGGAACTGGCATTTTAGAAGAAGAAGATGAACAAGGAAGAGTTGGAATACAAGAATAAGGAATAGATGATGATAATCAAGAAACACAACCCGAACGAAAACCCGAGAAAGGGAAGAAGGTTGCAGAACCCGAAAAAGAGAAGAAAGTTGCAGAACAACGGATTACAGGTTTACACTCTCCTGATGAAGATGACGTAATTCCACCTCGATCGAATGGTTTGCCTCATGGTCTTTCGGAAGATGGAGGAAATGTGTTGATTGGTTACGTTGATTCTTGGGAAAAAAGAATTTATGAGACTCCTGATCATAACCGTGCATTCCGAGTATTGAGACACCAGAGGAAGCGGAATGAAAATTTTCTGAAGAGGTTCCTGAGGTGCTTGCTTACGTACAATCCTCTGCTTTATGACCTGCCATTTAAATATGGACATCAGGAATATGATAGTGTAACGGCCTCCGCCTTTGCCGAGAGATTTCGTCCAGAGACTTACACATTTCAATTACCTTTTGGAGAGATGTCAATCACTCCTGATGATGCGAGTAAGATTACATGCCTTAAAGCAAGGGGTGTAAGCGTGGATGCTGATTATTATGACATGAGTTGGGATGAGCTCTACCAGTTGTTCGAGGAAACACTTGGTTGGGATGCATACAAAACTGAGTTGGAATTTTGTCGATCTGTTAAAGATGTCGATTCCGTTTTCATACCCAGTGGGAAAAATAAGAAGAATAAGAAGATCAAGCTAACTAACCTGGAAAAGGAATTTGAGAACACAAAGCAGAAAGTAAAGGATGGTGAAAAGACGAGGGTACCCAAATATACCCCAATCTAAAACTTTTCCACCTATAAGTCCTTTTCCGAAAGTGATTGTCTATGGACTGAGTCGAGACAATACAACTAATCGGTTCACACTTCGTGTGATCGTCTATGGATATGAGATCGATACAATACAATAACGAAGTATGTTTACTTGATAATAGGTTCGGACTTAACCAAACTCTATGGATTGTCTATCAACTAAAATAGGAATTAACGTTTGTGCGATTTACTTTAAATTATAATAAACACAATTATAATTGCAGAAAATAAAAGTAAATGACACAGCAAGATTTTGTTAACGAGGAAACCGCAAATGAATAAAAAACCCCGGGACCTAGTCCAGAATTGAATACTCTCAGAATTAAGCCGCTATACAAAATCAAACCAACTTCGTATAGTTGAGACCAAGCAACTAAACCTAAAGTTCACCTAGTTTCCTCAGTATACCTGCACCTCCAACTTGCAGTAAGTCACGCACTTGGAACAATTCCTTTGGTTCGTATTCCAAACAGTAAAGGAACAACAAATCTGTTCGGTAACAACTCTTTTCAAACAACGTGATATGAGTCTGACAAAGGCTCTTCCGTTTAACCAATAAACTCCTTTGTCGGGTCCTTAGATCAATCTCTCAACAACTACCGAAGTAATTGTTAGACTATGTAATCAATACTACTACTCACAAAGAAGTGTATTGATGTCGATCTACTAAACTAATCAATCCAATCTATCACAAAGATAAACCGATTATAGCTGGATCCCTTTCCAGCCAAAACAAGTATTGTGCACACCAAAGATTATGAACCTAAAAAGTCTTCTTGTCTTCAAATCTTCTTTGATCTTCAATCAACACCTGCACACAATAAACTTGAATCTCTTGTGATCAATCAAACATAGAACGGAGTCTGTTAACGTTGGATTATCACAAGACGTCTTTAGATCTACAAACAGTCTAAAGATCCCCGTCGAAACTTCGATCTAGTTTGAGTGAATCTTATATCAGAAGAAAAAATTCTCAAGCATAAACAAACTAGGTGCAATCAAAGTTCAACAACCGTTAGTCAATCAAATCAATCGAAAACTAAAATAAACAGCAATTATCTAGTTTCCCACCAACGGTACTAATAGAGCTTCTCAATCCCAAAGAAGTCTTTAAACCGAGCGGCTATAAGAGATTTCTCCTAATTAGGGTACTTTCCTCTCCGATAGGCGGCTCCACCAGTAACAACACAACTGAGGTAGTTTTGTTGGCTCTGAGGATTAGTTTGCTAGAAATGCAAACTTCAATATTTATAGACAAGGAAGTTTGGACACCTAGGAATTTCCAAAACCGAATATTCTGAAAGATATACAATAAACACAAAATCGTTTTTCATAACTCCTGGAAATGCACTGTCCAAATATTGACCGAAATCCCAATAGAAAAATCTATAATCAGTAAATGCACATTACTAATTATTATTTTCTAAAGATATGCATTTAATTGCTGGAAATTAAATATCATATCTTAATTAAAAGATTCTCAATTTATTTCGATCTTGGGATTCTCCTTTAGCTATTAAGGAATATCTTTGAACAATTAATGATAAGAGTTACTGCACATGTTCAAAGTATGTCGACATCTTTACTTTGCAAGTCATTTTTCATACTTACAATCTTGGAACCGATTTGCCACACTTCCAAATGAATTTATAATTGGTTCATCTGACTTCCAAGAACTATGTGATTGATTATCCTATCAAATCACCAATCATGGGTTTCACGGTTCTACCAAAACAAGTTCGGTTCTACCTCCATGTGAGTACTGTGCATAGTCACGCTAGTTACCAAAACTCGGTTGACTAGGTACTAGGATCGGTTCCCCACATACTTATGGTAACTACCTATATTTGGTGCACATGTCCATAGGATCGGTTCCCCCAAAATTACAAACTTGCTGCACATGTTCATAGGATCGGTTCCCCCATCTACTAAAAACGTGTTGCACCTCTTACAAGGATCGATTCCCCTCTTGTAAATTTGTTGCACCTCTTACTAGGATCGGTTCCCCAATGGGTAGATAAAAGTTGCTATTTACAAGGCATCGATCATACCATCTTGAGTGATTACTTAAGATCTGTTTCACTAATAAAATTCATACCAATATATAAGTCAGGCCTTGTGAATAGTTTTACCAAGATACATAAACAAGTTTATGAGCGGTTATACTAAACACGCATATTGGTAATTCAAAATAGATTTGCAATGAATAACAATACCAATAAGCCTAGCGATTTCCCTTTCGATTCACAAAACAATTTTATGAACTTACTTCCTTTAATCGAATGTAAAACATTGTTTCCTAGGATGAAATCTTCACTCATACCCATACATAATCACAATAGCACACATTACATCATGTCGATGTCTTATATACAAAGTTTAATGGTTAAGCAATAAACCTCGTATTATATTCCTTAATACTATGTCTAACTAGAGTATCATACACAGCTTCGCAGTTATGTTTTCAATTTGCATGACTTAAAAGATACGTTAGGGAATGAAACAGTTCAAGTCAAATATTACTAACCTCAAGAGGAAGGATGACGTTGTCATTGTAGCTCCATACTTCTTCACATTCTTCAAGTCTTCATCTAATACTTGTAAGTCTCATATCCTAACACTTTCAACCTAACCTATACGAAGTTGACTCTAGTATATAATCAATCGACTCTTTAAATGAGTTTTGATTCACTAAAATATGACAACCAAACTTGACATACCAACGCTTGGTGGGTTCAACCGAGCTATGCTCTAACAGATGGGGTGTTGGTAATGGACGAGATCAAAGTGAAGCAAACCGAAACCGCCTACTTGCTTTATACTTTTGGTAGAGATATCTTTCTTGACCTTACCGGAAACAAAGTGAATGCTAATTATCTCCAATTTGTAAAGAATCTTGCTACCGTTAACAATTATGCTTGGGGAACGGCTGTGCTAGCTTACCTGCTGGATTAACTTGCGACCTCCTCTAGGTTGACAAGTACAAACATTGGAGGAAACTTTACTATGCTTCAGTTAATTCTCGACGATCAAACTTCAAATTTTCTGGCTCATCAGTGTCTGGTTCGGCTTATAACTGTACTCACGTATAAGCCGACCAATGTACTTGTCAGGTTCGGATTATAAGACTTTTTAATTATAAGCCGAACAATGCACCGAGTTTCAAATTTCATTCTTACTTTGTTGTGTCGAAGCAAATAATTTCTAGTATTTTGTTTCTATTACTTCAATTCCTTTTTGGATGTAGGTGTGGGCGTATGACCATTTCCCAATTTTAGAATTGGCCAAAACATTTGAAAAGGATGTCGAGTGGGTTGATACAGAGCCAACTGCAGCACGGTACGAGTACGAGGACTCGAAGAAAAGGAATAAAAAATAGTTGGTGGCAAGTTTGAGAGAGAAGTTAGACACAATGGGTGTTGATGACGTCGTTTTTCAACCATATGTGAAGGAAAATAAAGAAGATGAATTTGTTGAAGATGAGGATATGCCGGTGGGTATTTACCATGGGCCATTGTTTTATCCCGGTGGTTGTGTAATATACGATCCTCTGCGAGTACTCCATCAATTAGGATGCATCCAAAAGGTTCCCTTGTTTGACGAGAAATTCAGGTTGTTGCCAAAGGGTGGTTATGGAACTAAAAGCACCACTTCATCATGGGAACCAAAGTATGATCCTCGGTGACGTCGGGGTAGTCGGTCCTCCAATGACGAATAAGCATTTTAACATTTTCTTCGTAAACATCCTCGGTGATTGACCATACCAAATCTTCTCATTCTCCATGGAAAGAAGCCCACAACATATCATTGTGTTCATATTGTTTCATGAATTCCCACTTTTTCTCTACTCGTTTTTCCGCCGGTAGTTTAGCAATATTCTCTAATTCTTTCATCTTAAGTGGTTGAATTATCGGTTGACATTTTTTCCTCACATTGCACCATATATGAAACGTACAAATAAAGTTGAAAGCATCCGGAAATACCTTATTAATAGCATACATTAACGATGAATCTTGATCGGATACTAACACTTTAAGAAGAGCACCCTCCCGGAAGATTAACTTCAATTGTTCTAACCCCCAAACATAACTTTTTTCTTCTCGTTTTTCAAGAAACAAAAATCCACGGTGAACGGTGCCTTTGTCGACGTATGCCCAACAATGTTCATCAACGACATCTCATATTTGTTAGTCTTGTACGTGCAATCCAATATAAGAACTTGTTGGAAGCAAAGAGCCAATTGGATGAATTCCGGGTGGGCAAGAAAAAGGTGTGTCACTTGACCAAAGTCATCCAACTTTTGGCAAGCGTAGTTATTCTTCACCCCTAACCACATCACTTGTTGCATCACCATCCTACCTTGCAAATTGAGTCTTCTAATCTTATTTCTTGCGTTGTAGATAGTTTGCATAGTCGACTTGTTATTCTTGTCATCCTCCTTCAATTTACTAAGAATCCTAGACGGTGCCATACATGCTCGTGTCATTTTATCCACTTCTAGCATTTCGTTGGGTTTGAGTCGCGCTACTTTTGCATGTCCATGACGGTCACGTGAATGTGCGTGGTTATGACGACAATCAATAGTTTTATTCATAACCCAATATTCATCATCAGGGTTCAAGGACTTATTCTTGTTCTTGAGGTTGAAAACGATCTTGAAAGGGCACTTTGTTTTCTTTGTCTTTGTCCTATTCTTTCTCTCGGTCTTCCCAACATATACAGAACCCTTTTTAGCCTTGCTATCGCCGGTTCCACTTCATTCACAAATCATTTCAAACCGATCCCCTCGGCTTTGTCGTCTTTTAACTAGTACGCAATTTATCTTCATCGCGTGTTCCTCAGCCCAAGCCAGTGCTTCGGGTTTACTTTTCCATCTCTATGTTCATTCAAACACAAATAATTAGTAAGAAAAACTTCGGAATATTCCGACAACATTAAGGTAAACAACAAGTTCTTAATACCAAATCATTTTGGAAGTGATCCTTAGTATCTTCGTGAATTACGTCTACTGGATCAAGTTAATTTTCCATCGGTATAGGTCCACCAAGCACGATCTACAAAAAATATCACAACGTTAGATACTACAAAGAAAAATTAATGGTTAGGTTCGGCTTATACGATAATCATAACATGTGCCGAACCTAGTACATTTATAAGGTTCGGCTTATACGATATTCACAATATGGGCCGAACCACTGACAAATTATGAATCCAACAATTATTAATGGTATGTTCGGCTCTTATGATATTCATTAAATAAGCCGAACCATTAACATGTTTTCTTCCAACTCTCTCAGGAATAGGTTCGGCTTGTTATGAAACTTTCATATAAGCCGAACTAGTATCTAGCAAATTGGTTTGAATTGGAAAATATATGTTCGGTGCATAACGTTTACAGTTTTAGCTAGCCAAACTGTTCATCATTTGGATGGGTTCGGCTCATAATTTTAAGCCGAACATCATCCTGGTTCGCCGAACCATGCCGAAAAAAATACAAACTTTTGATGATTTCAAGCTACAAAAGTGAGATTAAACACAGGATAGAAGTGTACCTGTGAATTAGAAGCATTGGGTTCCTCATCAATGTCTTTATCATCTGGATTTGGCTCATAAAAATCATCATCTTGAGTTTATGCTTGAGCTTGAGTTTGAGCTTGAGCTTGAGTTTGAGTTTGAGCTTGAGCTTTAGTTTGAGCTTGTGTAAAATCATTCTCATAATCTAAGAAATCATCCATTTCCAGATCATTGTTGTAGTTGATGTGTATTTTCCTAGGTTTTTTAGATGAATAATGACCCTCCTCATCTTCCATTGAATCAAGATACAAAAAACCTAATTTATTTCCCCAAAATTTTTCATCTACACAAACCTTTATAATTAAATTATCTTAATCACTAATCAAGATTATTAATCACGAATCCAGATTATTGACACTAATACTGAAAGGGTAGATTTGTCATTACCAAAAATATTTAGTTAAGGGGCTTTTGATTTTGCTATTTACAACCCATTTTTATCTTTATTCAGTATGCCCTGAAATTTTTAGGTATGCCCTAAAACAGGGTTCATCTAAAATATGATTTAGATAAATTATAGGGGCAAGTGTCAATAGGATTTTAGAAGAAACATTAAGTTCTTGCCCTCTTTTATTTACTTTGTTATGTTTAAAAAATAAAAAATTCATCTCGGTCTTCTTTTTCTTAATCAGAATTCATCTCGGTCTTCTTTCTTCTCTTAATATTTCCAACTTTCTCTCCCAACCACATAGGTGTGCACCATGGTGCTGGAGTGTGTACCCACTACCCACTGACCTTTTTTTTCTTTCTTTTCCACGACCAGCATCAACTCAGATCGGGCCTTAAGCACGAATGTTGTAATTTCCCCCCCTAATTGGGCCGACCGACCGAAGGGTCCGAAAGGAGGGAGTCCATTTTATGACACTTTTTTGTAAAATGAAACCTCACATAAATTTCCAATTTGATAAAAAGATTTTTGGTAGTGTGCACTTGATAATACCAAAATATCTCTCCTTTTTAGTCCAATTACTATAACTCTTTATCTCCTTATGTATCATATTTCTTTAGGGGTATAATTGGAAATCAAACTTTAATATAACATATCTAAAAATCCGTACCTTGGAATTTTACAAATTTTATCTCGTTGGAAAGGTTATAAAAAAATCTACGCAACGAGTACAAACAACAATATCAAATTTAGAGTTTTTACGAAAAATTCGTAGGTGTTTATCATTTTAGGCACAATTTTAGAAAATTAAATGTATATCCATTATACAAACCATCACAAAAGATACATAATACTTTATGTAGCCATATTTTGATTTATGCATCAACTAATTTTCCGTTGCAATTAATAAAACGATGTATTCACTCCGTTTCAAAAAAAGTGATATTTTCACTTATGCCTCAAAAATAACATTCCGGCAAGAGTGTTTCGTTTTTCTTCGGTCTGCCCTCCCCACCGTGGTAACGGTATTCTAGTGATACAAATAATATAAAATTTGATGAAATGAATCAAATGCTCTTTAATTTCTAGGTTTTGTGCATTAAAATAGCAGTGACATTTGATAATTATTTGGTTGATCATAGGCATAAGGTACTGTTTCGAGTCTTATTCAACAACAAATACATGAAAACCATGATCTTTTATCTTTAGTGTTTGTGCAAAAAGAAATTACACGGGCAAAAAAAAAAAAAAAGGTTGGCTTCCGGGCAGAAAATTTCTATGAACGACCCTGCATTACGGGTTCGTAGCAAAACTAAACCAAAGTTCATTTCTAGAGGGATGGTTACCCATATGCTTGCTTTTTGACGTAACGTATCAATTGACTTTCCAACTAGCAGGTCCCGTACACCAGAATCATTAGTAAATTAAAGCGTATCCGAATAGTATGTTTCAGTCTGTGTTGTGTTTTGTGTTCCTTCAGTTTTCCTTCTAGAAGTTGGAAACTTCCAAGATTTGTAATGTACGAAAGCTTTACAGCTGTCCACCTTAAACATCCGAAATTTCAATAAATACATCATTTAAAACCCTTCTTGAAATTCAGTACACAAAGAAATGCATTTACATCAGTCCTTATTCAAGTTTCTAGAGGTAACATAGTTCTTCCATGCTGCTACAGTTAAAAGCTGCTATGAATGTTTGGCTGCTCGGGAGGCAGAAGGTATATGAAAAACCAGAAATGACAAGGGGATGGAAAGCAGCTGCACTCTAATCAAAGTGGCAAAGGAGCAGGTTCATCAAGCGCATGATATGTAGCAGGGCAAAGCAGAAGAAACCAGGAAAATGTTCAAATGGTCACAAGTTTCTTTTGAATTTTTTAGATGAAACTTGCAGCATAAAGGAATAAAACAACCAAAAGACGCATTAGACAACATAGGGGAGTAATAATAGTCGAACCATAATATTATATCATCCATAAGTTGCTCAAAAACTCTTTAACTATATCCAAATACAACCAGAACAACGCTTAACACAGAGCCCAGATTTTCATACAGAGGCACAAATATCAAAAGGCAACTACACATGCGTCAAGCATAGTCCAGCTCTAATTTAAGTTTCAATACACATGACTAACATTGTTATGTTCATAAAAAGTTCACTTCAAGAATCAAGGAATAATCCCTGACCGCCGCGTGAGAATCCTCCACCTTCAGGATGCTGAATATTTTCAAGCGTGCAATAACAGCAGCCATTGTTTTTATCTCCTGCAAGACGAATTCATAGAGTTGCCAATAAGTAATCATAAATCAGAATAGTGATCCCCGATTGACAACCGAATCAATCAGCAAGCAAAACAATGCACCTAACTGTAGCAGAAAGAGACAAAGGTAACCACACAACCACATGTACATGTTAAATACAAACCTGAAATGGAGTCTCTTCGCCCCATGCATTGGCAAAACTTGACGACACGAACCCCGCCGATAGTTGTCAGTTCGGCAAAAAACATCTTCTCTGGAGCATCAGCGACATCAGTCTTCTTAGCAGTGAAGTCGACATGATGAAGAATGCATGTCTCAAGAGGCACAGATGTACTGGAACCAGGCTCCAACAGCTCATATTTATTACGCTATGAATTTCAGGCCAAGGCGAACAAAAAAGAAAGATCAAAAGAATCCAACCAAAATGGCAATTGATTTCAAGAAAAGCAATAAAGATTCAGAAGAAAACTGACTGTTCTTGTGTTGTAGAAATTAATGGCATCAGCTGCATATTGCCTTGCTACATCAGGAACTTGTTTATGAGGCCTGAAATGGTCAAGATTAAAACTAAAATCACTTTTGAGCAAATCAAAAGTATTCAATTGAGTTTATGATAAAGATCAAGATATGTCGATAACCATGTCTAAGTTTAAGATCACAACCCCTACTTGCCCTATGTTCGCTCAAGACATTAAATTCATACTTGAAAACAAAATCACTCTAAAGTCTAAAATGAGTACTGCCTAAGTTGACCCCGAAGAAGCATAAACATACTACACAAAAGGTAAATGTGCACGACAAAGATAGTAAACAAGCAAAGCGGCAACATTCTTGTATCATACTAGGTACGTACAAACATTCTTCCATGGAAAAGAAAAGGAAGAAGAAAATGCACCAAACTATAACCTATTTTACTCAAACTATTTAGACAAGTCATTCTTCTAAGAATCATGTAATACAAATATTTGGCAGTCTAGAAAAACAATCCTGGCTCAGATGATCGCTGGAAGCCATAGAGAAGTTGAGTATGTAGTTCATCTTTATGTGCCAATTAGGCTCACAGGAAAAATAACGATACTCAAAGCGAATGGAAGTGTTTAAGATGTATTGGACACGGGTAAGACAAGGTAAGCAAACATTGTAAAGTAATAGTACAAGTTAAATCAAGCAATTGGTAAAACATGAATTGCAAATAAAACCAAAAATTAACAGAAGCAACCCCAAAAAATAAAAATTCGCAACTAATAACTCAATTAGGGATTACAAAACCCCAGCCCAGATCGATTAGATAATTGTTGGAAAAACAAAATAGAATTACCAGTCAGACACATCAGCCGAATATAAACGCTTGGAGCCATCAAGTAAAAGTTCAGACGCATCCGTCAAAGGCAAACTTTTGGAGTTAGATGAAGAAGAACTACCGCTGTCATCACGGAATCCTCCACGACCGCCACGCGAGAATCCTCCACCCTTAGGATGCTGAACATTGTACCACGTGCAATAACAGCAGCCATTGTTTTTATCTCCTGCAAGACGAATTCATAGAGTTGCCAATAAGTAGTCATCAATCATAATAGTGATCTCTGATTGACAAACAAATCAATTAGCAAGCAAAACAATGCACCTAACTGAGGGCCTGAGGCAGTAAGAGACAAATGAAACTACCACATCTACATGTTGAATACAAACCTGAAATTGAGTCTATTGGCCCCATGCATTTGCAAAACTTGACGCAACGAACCCCGTTGGTAGTTGTCAGTTCGGCAAAAAACATCTCTTCTGGAGCAACAGCAACATCAGTCTTCTTAGCCTTGAAGTCAACATGGTGAAGAAGGTCCGCCCTGCGAACCACGGGTGTCATGGAACCAGGCTCCACCAATTCATATTTTTCACCCTATGAATTTTAGGCCAAGGCAACATAACAAAAAAGAAAGATTAAGGAATATCCAAACAAAAATGGCGATTGATTTTAAAAAAAAAGCAATAAAGATTAAGAAGAAAACTGACTGCTTCGTTGTTATAAAACCTCATGGCATCAGCTGCATATGGCATTACCAGATCACGAGCTTGTTTAGATGTGTACTTACGCTGCTTTCTGGGTTTCGCACGCAGGTCCTTTGGAACATGCCTGAAATTGTCAAGATTAAAACCAAAACCACTATGAGCAAATCAAAAGTATTCAATTGAGTTTATGATAAAGATCTAGATGTGTCAATGACCATGTCTAAGTTTAAGATCATAACCCTAATTGCCCTATGTTCGTTCATAAACAAGCTTTCACCAAGACATTTCAATTCATACTTGAAAACAAAATCACTCAAAAGTCTAAAATCGCGTACTGCCTAAGTTTACCGTAAAAACATAAACATACTACACAAAAGGTAAATGAGCACCACAAAGGTAGTAAACAAGGTACTACATATGAGTTCAACTGTCCATGGAAAAGAAAAGGAAGAAGAAAATGCACCAAACTAAAACCTATTTCACTCGGGACTATTTAAACGCTTCATTCTTTTAAGAAGTACGTAAAACAAATATTTGGCAATCTAGAAAAGCAATCCTGGCTCAGGATGAACGCTGGAGGCTATGAAGAAGTTTAGTATGTTTTTCATCTTTCAATTAGGCTCACAGAACAAAAATAGCTAACAGAAACTAACAGAAGCAACCCCAGCACAGATTCATTAGTAACAAAGAAGAATGTTTGTAACAGTTAAAGAAGTGGGAATATCTACTAAAAGATGATGGATCAACTAATAAATAGCTAACAGGGGCTTCAAAACCCCCAAAACAAAAATCGCAGTTTATAACTTAATTAGGGATTTCAAATCCCCATCCCAGATCGATTAGATAGTTGTTGGAAAAATTGGAAAAATAAAATAGAATTACCAGCCAAACACCTCCGTCGGAATCGCTCTTCTCCTAGCTGAACGCAGAACCACCATCGTTTTACCCTCTCTCTCTCTCGAGACTTCCAAACACCTCTGCGTTAACGCCCCACCCAGTAATATATACTGTAATGAATTTGGTGGGCCTGTTTAATGGAAGGTCCATCCATTTGCGCTACATATGTAATTTTTATGTGGTTTGCGCTCAGTCCAGTCCATATAACGCCACCCCATCTTGTAACTTGGTTATGGGCTGGGGTGAGCAGAAATAGAACCGTTTTTTGGGCACCATCCCGGGACCATCATTTCAATTTTAAGAGGTCATTATTATGGAGTAAATTTAAGTCATCATTTATCTAGGTACTTATGTTACTACCAAAATTACCCTTTCTAATTAAGTTACTATAAAATTAATTAGTCAAATAATTAAGTTAAGTTAATTAGTGATTATTGGCCGACCAAAGGAGGCCTTCTATACGATGACTATTGGTGTTTTTGTCCGTCACAAAGTTTGTCCCAAGAAAATAAAATCAGTTTACAATTTGATGAAATCGAGATTCAAATCGACATAATCAAACAAATTAATCACAGACATACTTCATATACAACCAACCAAACATATTTGTAGTTTGAACTTGACGAAAAAAATCAATAAATCAATCAGAAGATTCGGACCCTACACAAATTACAGTAACAGAGAAAACGGGTAAAGAAGATGAGCTATTCGGATAGCCTTCACTGGGACCGATCCAATTGCCCATATTCGAAAACTTCACTAGATAATCATCTCTTCATTGTTCTTCACTTAGAGCATCTCCAGCATAAGGTGCAAAAAATCTTATGTGGCTTTTTAATTTAGTCCTTTAATTTATGGGGTCTACACATAGAGTAAATATAGGACCTCATATCTAAAAAACCATCTCCAACAGTAGAGAACTTTTTTGAAAAAATAATGAAAAATATGACGTGGAGGTGGAGCCGGAGGTGGAGATAACACTTTCTGGAACACCTTCATATTTAGTAATTGGTCCCTCATAATTTGTAGGACCTTACTGTTGGAGATAAATTTTATGCCAAAATAGGGTTTAAAATCATATGTGTCACTAAAAGAAGATTCATGGAGATGCTCTTACGGATAACTTCCGATCTTTTTCTCTCACACATCAGTCTTTGTCATACCAAGAATCAAAATCAGAAACCCATTTTTTCAAATCGAAAACAAACTCACCCATGTCAAGATTTAATCAAAAAATGGATGACCAAAACATTCACAATTAAAGCCGAATCAATGGCAAAATTGGGGTTTGAAGCTGCTGTTCATCTCTCTCCATCATGGGTTAAATCCGCACATAAACTAGCAAGACCACCAAATCTTTATGTTCCAGGTGCTGTTTTGGTGATACACAATAAAGACTTGACTGAAAATTTTGACAGACAAACATGAATTGCCTGGTGATGGTAGTGGTTTTTGGAATAAGAATAGATGGTAGTGGTCTGAGTTGTTTTTGGAATAAGAAGAGAAAGAGAATAGTGGTCGACACAATCGCTCCTTTTGTAACACTCGGTGACCATGCCTTTAGATGTTAATCCACGTGGTACATGAATAGAATATGATCTCTTCGGGAATGGTTTTCACAGATTGATTTTCTATTTGTTGCAGTGTTATCATCGGCCGTATTATATGGCAGACGGACATAAATTATTCTCTTTCGGAACATTGGTGAATAACTTTTCTTGTATTTGCTCGGTCAGGTGGGAAGTTGAAACTTGAAAGGCCTGAGGGATGAACTCATTTCCACGCCAGATGTGTATAAATATTAAATAATCAAGGGTGGTACCGTGGTAATTAAAAGGGCCTAAGCAATGCCAATGCTCCATATTTTTCATTTCCAAATGTATTTAGTGAACGAGGCGCTAACGTGCACAACATTGATTGTCACACCATAACTGCTAATGTACGATGTTGCATTATAAATCCTAATGTGCCATATTTGTTTAGAGTATAGGGACTGCTCAGGGTGTCATCGTTGTTGTAATGTCTAAATTTTATTATGGAGTTCAATTCATATAGTCGCTTCTCTCGTGGGCCCCCACTGCTGTAGCAGTAATCTAATTAGGTTTAATTTAAAAGTGGTTTTTTAGAAGAATAATTATTGAGAGAGAAGAAGAAAGGGTTTTGAAAAGTTTTTTTTTTTTTTTTTTTGAGATGGTTCATTTCGAAATGAGGTTCTGGGATCATAGGTATACTTCAAATTTAATTAATGTTGCTTGAATTAGCTAAAACATTGAAAAAATGAAAAATTTAAAAACCGATTTCGGCTATGGCAATAAAGCTCGGCTACGACATCTTAAGAACAGGTAACCGAACTCATCTGCAAGTGTAGTTCGGCTAATGTTTTTGAAGACGCAGGTAGCTGAACTCAACTTTAATGAGTTTTTTCTTTCAGAGAAAAGTTCGGTTATGACAAAAAAAAATGCGACGTAACCCAAATCAATATATAGATTTTCAGAGAAAAGTTCGGTTAGGAGAAAAGAATTGCGACGTAACCGAACTAAAAGTTCAAGGAGAAAAAAATAGCGACGTAACCGAACTTTTCTCTGAAAGAAAAAACTCCATTAAAGCTGAGTTCGGCTAGTTTGACAATTTTTTTCACATAATTCCTAGACGAACTTCTCTCTGCAACTTCCATTTTCAACTCATTTTGATGATTACTACTCATTTTTTAAATCAAAAGCGATCACAAGTAATGGGTTTCTGAAAATTTATTTGAATCGACAATGACAAGGAAGAGGGAAGAAAATAAAAGATGAGCCCTGTAAAAATAACGGTTTTGTGAATAATTAAATTTAATGAGTTTGTTATAGTTTTGATTTTGTTTGCTTAATGATTTTGTATATATTATGTGGTTATTAGGTTAGTCATAAATTAATTTAGGTTAAGGGTAGGTTAGTCATCTTCACTTTTTAGGACACCCCTTATGGTTACAGGGTAGATATTCTTATCACATAATGGTCCCCCACCAAAAAAGGGTGGTGCCCAAAAAAGGGTTCCAAAAATACCCACGCTCGCGGATTTTACCCAAACCAATCAACATTTTAGCGGGTGGATACCCAATACGTTTCTTGGCGGATTGGGTGCTGGTGAATTTTTGAAACCGATCGTTTTAACGGGCTGGACATGAGTGATATATCACCCATCCATTGGACACCCAACCCAGAGAATATTTTTGGTGTTATACCAAAATATGAAAGATAGGCTAGAGCGTGAACAAGGTACTTACATTTAGAAATCAGATAAATAACCAGGACGAGAATGAGAGAGAGGGATAAGGATACTATGGACTCAATATACATGATCACTAATCTTTTGTTGTTTGTGTTTATTGTACACACTATTAATAGTCTTTTATAATTATGATCTGAAATCCGATAATCCACCAGCATCCACCCATTTCATCCGTTCACCCATGGATATTTTACTCGTTGGGTAATAGGACCGGACGTGGGTGCATTTCTAATATCCTTCATTTTAATGGATTGGACACGGGTGATACAAAATCCGCACCCACCCACTCATTGCTCACCCCTTTATGTGGTATTTTGGTGGTCATTTAAATTAAACTTTTCCCTTTCAGGTTTAATATTAGGGTACATTAATTATATACCCCTAGTTTTGACACCTAACAAATATATCTATACAACAATAAATACACCCCTATCATTTAAAAATCATATCCACTATAAAAAGATTACCTAAGTAACCTCACTTATAATATTTTACTTCATTTCAAACAACAAATTTTTCTCTTTATTACTTCACCTAGCCTCAACCATCACCATTCCACCGCCACCACTTACTAACCACCACCACCACTTACTTACCACCACCACTACTAACATTCCACCACCACTTTACCACCACCACCATTGTTAACAGACTCACTTCTGTGCGTGATCGATCATAAGTGGATTCAAGTTTGTCTTGTGTAGGTACAATAGAAGGCAATTGGAGATTTGAAGACAAGAAGATTTTTTTTCTTATTAGTTTTCGTATCTCGTGATTTGTGCACACATCTTGATCGTCTGGGATCCAACTTAGATTCGACTTATCTTTATAGATTTGGTCATAGAGTCGTATAGATGGCAACTATCATTTGGTGGTTTTTTTCAATATCCGAATTTGATAGTTGTGAATCTAAATCTAAGTTATTGACTTAAATTGATCTTACCCTACGTAGGAGTTTACTAGTTTAAACGGAAGAGCCTTTGTCACAAACTCAACATATATTTTTCTAAAAGATTTTTGGAGTAGTTACCAAACAGCTTTGTTCATTTAATGTTTGGAAAACAATCAAAAGGACTTTACATCGGTAAAGCAACTCAAGATAACGATTTTTGTCCTGGGATTCACATGCGTGACCAACTGTTGTAGACGTAGGGATGCTGAGGGAACTAAGTAACTAGGACTAGGTCCCGGGTTTTCTGAATTTGTGGTTTCCTCGTTAACAAAATGTTGATGTGTCATTTACTTTACTTTTGCATTATAATTGATATATTATAAAGTAAATAACACTTGTACGTTAATTTCTAATCACTTGACATTGATCCTATAATCAATTGGTCTTATACGGTAACTATTATCAAGTGAATATCTTGAAGTTGTATTGTCTCAACTTTGTCCATAGATGATCACTCAAGGTATCAGACTTATAGGTTGAAACGGAAAAATTATGGTATACTTGGGTACCCTTGTCATTTCATAATTTATTAACTGCCCTGGTCAAGCACTAAACTGTTTAATTACTTTAAGAAGCTTGTTGGTTTGAACAAGGTTTGCTATGAAAAAAAGCAAACAGTCATCTGCGAATAGTAGGTGATTGATCTTAGGAGAAGATTTAGAGATTTTCATACATGTCAGTTGATTAGTTGACTCATATTGATTTACAAAATATTGAGAAAGCTTCCATATCCCTCTCCAAGGATTGAATGCTTTTGTTGGCGAACCATTAAGCATCATCTAAATTTGAGTTGTGTTGATGAATTGATGGATGAGCTGGTAGAATTTGTCATCAAAACCAAATTTCTTCAGCACTTTTATCGGAAACACCTACTCTAACCTGACAAATGCTTTCGACATATCCATCTTTAGAGCAAGATGACCAGTTTACTACCTTTTCTCTACATCGCTTGAACTAACAGTTGGATCAAACAAATATTTCATAAATTAATCTATTGGGGACATACGCTGATTGCATTGGGGAGATTATATTGAGCATATGTTCTTGAGTCTTAAAGCAATAATCTTAGATATTAACGAGTACACTCTATTGTATAGCATAATCTTCCGGCCTGTTAGCAGTATTATATTTAGAAATAAAATCTTATCATTAAGAAGAAATGTACTTCAGTATTGTTTAAAATACGATTTTATTTATAAATTCTTGTGTCATTCTTTAATAGTTATGACTACAATACTTGTTCCTATTAGAGAATCGCTTGGTCAAACTCACATATTTTGGTATGTCAAGCTCGTTGTCAAATTTAGTTGATCAAAAATACATCTTGATTGCAGTCTAGAGTCAGTCTCGGAGTTGGAATAGAACATGGTAGTTGAGTATCAGAATTCACCAATCACCTTTTAAGATTGAAGACTGAAGAACAATGGCGTCAACAGAAACTTTATCAACAAAGGAATGTGAGACTGACTATCCTATTTACTCGTATTATCTACCATTCTATCTACTGGGACATGTCATATGACTTTAGTATTATGATCAACATTACAAATGAAGAATTCAAGCAATGTAGATTTTAACTCATAATAGGTTGAGAGAAATTTGTTGTTTAAAATATCGAAATCGGGTATTGAGGAGTCATCAAGTAAGTTTTTATATTCACAAACCGATTTGCTCAATTCAGGTACTTGAAGTTATAAATTATAAGAGTTGATGTATAATTCTCTGATTAACTTTCGTACACAAACTGATTTTCTCAGTTCGTGAACTGGTTGATTTTGAGATTTTCTTGGATGCCTTTTATTTTGCTAGTACACGAACTGATTTGTATAATTCACGGACTGGTTGATTTTGAAATATCCTAGATACTTTCGGTATTTGAGTATACAAACTGTTTTATTTGAGTACACAAACTGTTCTGGTCTTGATAATTATTATACTCCAGTCTATGCTTGTCGGTTTCAGAACTATTTAACCATTGATTTTGGGACACCCACTTGGTACTGAACGTGTATTTCGACTAATATACAGTTGCACATTTCTTATTTGTGATTCAAGGAAAACTTATTACATGCTTGTATGATCAATCTATATGAAAAAGTTAATCTTGCTTGTTGAAAAAGTAATTTGTAAACATAGAAACATGCTGAATTCTTCAACTCTTTTTACCTTTTTTCTTTTGAGAAATTCGTCTGTGGATGGTAGACATAACTCGCCGATCCACGTTGAATTCTTTTTTTTGTTATTTATCCTTTGATGCACTTTTTTTCTTCACAAATTTTACTTCTGTGACCTCTTTCAGTCCGGCTTCAAATTCGATCAAATTTTTCTTGCAGTAATTGAACATCATCACATTATAGGCGTCTTTATTAGTGAAGACAGATGGTCATTTGATGTTGATTAATTAGCTTATATTCATGGAATATTATTCCATATTAAACATTTGTTACTATATCTTTAAGTAGACTTTTTCCAATTAATTCAAGTACCCCTTCGAATAAACTCGTATCTCTGACCGTTGATAGAGAAGGATATATGTTATCAGAACAATATTCAGAACAATGTTCAAATCTTACTTTCCCAATGGAGGATGAGTCAAGAATCTCTTCAACTTGCTCAATGCAAATATTCACCAGCAGAGTATCAACTTTCGACCCATTTGCATAAAACGGGAATTGTATGAAGTTTTATAGGAAACATCTTACTAAGTTTGTGAGAGTTTATCAGTACAGAGATTCCCTTACTTAAATCTTTCGTATACTATATCTTAATGGATTTCCCTTTGTAAGACATTATAACAAAGCAACGAAAGATACTTTTTAATTCAAAGTTCGGACCAAAATTTAAAAAGAAAACTCTTATTTCGAACAGATAACCTTTTCGATAAGTCAATTAGGGTAGAAGATTATCTTATAAAGGATATTCTCGCTCAAAATTGGAAACCAAGTATTTTCGGAAGTTATTCCAAAATTCAAAAACTAATTATAAAACAGAAAGCGTCCTTCTTCCCTTCTTAAAATGGATTTTGAGCAGGTTTTTATTTACGAAAATGATTTGTCGAACGGGAGAAATCACGTGGATTCCCCTGGGATGTAATAGGTGCGGGCCATGCTAATTCTCTGGGGTGGGATGGGCCCGCTTTCTTTTATAACCCCGGGAGAATCCACGAGACTTCTCCCGGTCAACCTAGAACTATTGACCGAACTCATTCCCTTTTTTCCATAAGAGTTGTGAATTTAATTCTGTCATAATTTAAAAGTTTTACCTCCGTCCGAAATTAGATAAGCTAGTAATACAATTTAGAAATGATTTATCTCTCAAATTATACCACGGATATTTGTAAATTTTATATCATTGAAAAGCATTTTAAAACACCTATGTGACGAATATAAACATGACTATCAAATGATATAAAGTTAATTATTAATGTGACTAAATTTAAAAATGACTAGGTCATCTAATTTGGGACGGAGCGAGCATATCATATCCTTATTTTAGGGAAATTATCACACGTCCTTTTGACAATTACAAATTTTAGTTTACAAATTTTGGGTCATTCTTAATGCAGCATCATCTGATTGACAGAAAAAGAATCTTTTATACCACATTGACGCTTGTAATCATTTCCGCTTCTCTTCTTTATGTCATATTTGGTATGACGCCCATACTTTCCATTTCCTCCTTCGGTAAAACATTGAATGAATTTGTTTAGTCTGTGTTTTTCTTTTCTTTTTCTGTTAAATTTTATTTTGAAATGAAAAATCAGAGGATAGAGGAGTTTTTTTTTACCAAGTTGTCTCAGCTCTAGTATAACACTATGACCTCCCAATGTGTCACTAATTCTCTACGCTTTGCCATTACCCTCTGGTTCTTTTCCCTCCAGATTGTCCAACAGATTTCGATAGAAGAGTTGGCCTAGTTTCTCTGTCAGAATGCTTAAAATGCTTTAGAGCCCCCGCTTTTATATCCCAAAATTTTGACACCACTATGTGTCAAGTTTTGATTGACTCATTCCTTTAAACAGGACCCCCGTTTTTCTTGGTGGGGTTGGGGTAAGATGGAATCAATGGTGGATTTAGCTGCCACATAGTGGTGTAAAAAAGAGGGGTATAAATCCGGGGTCCCTGTATCATCTTTCAGGATTTTCCCAAACTTCTAAGCGATTTCAAAGAGTAGTTGGATAGCTCCAGTGCACTTTGTAGCTGCCAATTAAGTAGTCCAAAATTTTCATTGCGAAGCTGCAGTTGAGGAAAATATGGTCTATTGATTCTTAGTGAGTATTTCAGAAGCAACTGCTGGTATTAATTAATCCACGACATCTTCTGATTAAATTATGACGGTTGGGATTACATTTTAATTAGGACCAGAAGATTAGCTAATTGATCAGTCTCGGCATCACTCAAAATTCTCTTGAAGTCAAATCTCCAACTCCCATTATATGTGATCATGTCTGCAATTGTAGAGTGATGTCCTTTAGATACTTTTAGAGACTAGGGAAAGTAGAAGCTAAAGAAATTTAACCAATCCAAGTATCGTTCCAAATGCAGTTTGGCCCCTAGTGAATAATGAGAGTCGAGTTTTCACCTACTAAAGAAGCAAATAACCCTCCGGCAGGAAACTCCATATGGTTGATCAATCTTACGAGGTACCCAGCGAGAAAATTTAGCACCACATTTGTCAGTGATGACTCTGTATCATAACTTACTTTTCTCCACTCCAAACCTCCAACATCATTTAGCAAGACTGCCATACTCATCAACTTGAGATTACATATACCTAATCCAGGGCCGGCCCTGCCATACAAGCAATGAAATCCTTGTTTGGGGCCACGAATGTATATAGGCCACACAAATATTGTTTTGTTTGGTGTAGTGAGTGTAGTTGCATGGTTGACCAGTGACAACCAATCAACATGATTATTTACAGGATATTTGAGTCTTGGGATAAAAATTTAATTGGATTAAGATTAGTGTAAAGTTAAACAAGTACGTTAGACTGAGACCTGTGTTATGCCATATACTTATAGGCGTATAGTTAGGTTTGTACATACCTTCTCTAAGGTAGTTTGTGCTGATAAGGAAAGAAAAAGCCTTATCGGTTAAAATTTTAACCGGTAAGATAATTCGTGTTGAGTGGTTTTGTATTCGGATCGATGGAGTCACTATAATGACATTAGCCCCTCCTTAGTTTTTTACATGTTCCTTACTCGTATGCTCGTGAACACGTCTTGAATCATTCCATGTGTGAGTTGAGAAATTGACATGAATAACTTAAAGTTGCCTATGTATTAGAGATTTTGGACTAAACAAACACTGTAACTTAAATTTAATGTAATTTTCTTTTAAGAAAAACATTTTAAATAATTATAATAGCTAAATAAGACTATAAATGAATAAATATCTGATACGATTTTGTTTTGCACATCATAATAGTCAATATTTTGTCAGACAATTATCTTAACCATACATAATTTTCTAAACTAACTTAAATAGATAATTTACTTTAAAGTTCCATTTTGCTTGCGAAATAAACAATATACAAGTATGTAATGTAGGATTAGGCATTGTAGAAAGAGAAAAAAAAAACTTTGTCTTGTCTATTAGGAGCCACAATTTTTAATTTTGCTTTGGGCCACAAAAATGTCTGGACCGGCCCTGACCTAATCCACCTCTCTCCTTTATAGCACAGACTAAACTCCAGTTAACTAAGTGGGAAGTCTTGGAGCCATTATACCCCATAAGAAATTCCTCATCTTCTTCTCTAAGAGATATGTGCTCTAAATAAAGAGAAATAATACATAGGTAAAGAGGTGAGAATGCATTTCAAGAGAGCAAGTTTACCACCATATGATAAAAAGGTGTCTCCAAACAGACAACTTTTGATGGATTCCATATGTGCTTTGAGCAAGACTTCGCCCCAAGGGGCATAAAAGGCATCAGTACGGCTATGTACTCAAAACAATGTAAAGCATAAAACAGATAATGAAGCTCCTCCTCATTATGATTCACAACAATACTTGAGGGAGAAATAGAAAAAGTGCTGAATAACAGAATAAGTTCATGTGTGCAGCTCTATCCGTGTACCAAGAGAATCCCTCCATTGATGTTAACAAAAACCATAACTACACTACATTGTTATAAAAAGAGATATAAATTGCCAAAGACTTCTGACTTCCAGCTTCAAGTTCTCAACTACATTAGAAACGGAACAATGTACCAGTTACCACCTCAAAACTTGAGGTGCGTACACATGGTGAATATGCCTGCCGTCTACCCATTCATAACCTGCAGTTGGAGCTCCCTCGTAAGGAGGTTCTCCATGGTCTGGTCCATATGAGTTCAAGAAGAGAAAATCTACACTCCCATCTGCTCTAGCTCTCCATCCGACAATCAATATGGCATGACCCTCTTCTCTTGTCTCCGTCGTTCTTCGTCTGCGAACAACTCTTTGGACAGCTACTACCGGTCCACCGGTTTTATACTCAGCTAAAACACCACCGTGTCGCAACACACATGTCTTCACTCTCTCGTTAAAAGCGGTTGCTGAAATCTTGTCTCTACTCACGACAATAGAATAATGAATGTAGTATTTTCTTACGGCACCACCCTATCATGTCATTCATACAAAAATTAGAAGAAAAAAGAAGAAGACATAAATGACAATCTTACTTTAGAACACAAAATACAGAAAACAAATATGAAACAATGAAGAAGTTGAAGTTGGTTACTCACAGCTTCAGGTAAAACTAGCTTTCTGGTATCCTCATCGAAGCTTTCGTGGGCAACAAAACCATCGAAATGGAGCTTCCGAAGTAACCGGTTAAATGTACGATCTGCTTTCCTCAACTTCAAAAATGTAAAAATGATATATTCTAATGAAATGTCTGGGACTGCAAAATCTTGGTCGACTCTCCTAATTATCTCAAGTTGCAATCTGATGAAGTGGTATGTAGCATAAGGTATGCACAGGTCTGTTATCATAAAATTGATTTATTACTATTTGTAAATTGAGGGGCAAATGGAACAGGAACAAGAACTTGTACACGAACAAGATAAATACTAACCTCTATCTCCTTGGTCTTCTGCAGTTGGAACAGGATTTATATCTTCCAATAATAACAAACCAAAAGTTGCAGCATTAGTCCACGAAAAACGTTCCATATCTTCGACCACTAAATTGTATTATTCGATTAGACCTCTAATCCTTGTTGATACAAAAGTTGTGTCTACTAAATCTTTGTTCAAATAAGAATTTTTCCTTCCAATTGTGGCTGCATTATCGTCAAGAAAAGCCTCCTGGTTTCCATTCGCCATAGCCTACAGAACGATAAAGCAGTATGAAGCAATTTAGATTTCAGATCATTAACTAAATAGAAAACAATCTAGAAAATCAAACCACTCATACTCAACACCTAGCATCTTAGAAAAATCTTTGTAACAAAACCAAAATTACAGTAACTTAGAATTTGATTTCACATCTGTAACAACCAAAATTATAGGCAAGGAGGGAGATGCCTATTTTTCGAACTCAACCTGAAAACTCTTCTACACAACTAAATAGGAAGAAGAGAATGATAAATTCACTACACCTTCCATGAAACCAATTGAAGATTGACCCACTAATATAACCTAGATTACCTAACTCAACTAGGATTAAATGAACTAATTCCTAATCTTTTTCTCTACATGTACAAAGACAACAACAATCAGAATAATACTCAGTCAACGTTCACACAAATTACTCAAATGTTTTAGTTCAATTCCACAAACGAAACCCTCCATTGTTCTTCTTAGATCAGTTTTCTTCCTCCGGTGAATGAAATAAAGGCCACAGCGATGTCTGTGAGTTTCTCACGGCTGATTTAACGCCTGTTAAACCATCATTTTCCATAAACTCCATAAACACATAATCTTTCATGAAGATTTTGTAGAAAGCAAAAACCCATATCTTCATAAACTTAAAAAACTTGAATAACTCCATAAGTAGATAATCTTGAACAAATTCATAAGACTACACTACATAAAAGAACTCAAAAAATCATCTCTGTTTTCAACATTAAAACTAAAAACATTGCAGCATTACCTTTGAAATCTGATAAAAGCTCAGCCGTCGGCCTTAGAAAGACACAGAGGATTTTCTTGGTTCATTTGATTTAGGTTTTTTTTTTTAGTGTGGAAGTAGAGAAAGCAGAGAGCAGAGAGGAGGCGTGAAGGAAAATGGAAAAAAGCTTCTCTGCTCTAGCTAGCTGTAGTGTATTTTTGTTCGTCTCCTTCCTTATTCGGGGAAGTGGAAAGGACTTGTTAAATGGCGTCATTTGAATCTTACGGGGTACATCTTTTTTTGAAACAACTTTCGTGAGTTATCAAATCTTTTTTTTTTGGGAAAATTAACAAAGTGGCCAGCTACCATATAATTAATAAACCGGCCAACAATTTAAAATTCTTCTATAATGTGGCCTTTCTGTTAGATTTCACACCGACACACCAGACCGGTCATGGGCATTGAATAAGTATAGCTCGGCCCAATAATTACTTCCATGCCCTTACCCACTTCAAAGAAGCGTGGGGTGTAATCACTTCGCATTTTTTCCTGTCTCTCTTTCGTTCTTCTCTTCTTTCTCTTCGTTCTCCCATTTTCTTCGTTCTGTTGAAACTAGGGTTAGATGTTGAAGTGATTAAGGAAAGTGATTATTAGAGAAGAAGCCGTTATTGTTGAAGACGTAGAAGTTAGTGAAGAACCAAATTTTATTTGGAAGACAAATTTTAGATATTTAGAGTTTCAGAGACGGTTTTGATAAAGTGAAGATGAGGTACAAAATGGGACTGAAATACTCTGAATCCAGGTGAGATTAACGAAACCCGTGACTTAATATATGATGAAAATCGCTATTTTGGTAGTTAATTGATCGATTGATTTGTAATTCAAGGGTTTCTGTTTTTCCCCCTTTTGTAATTATGGTTTTCTTGCAGCTGTGATTGAAGCATCGATGTAGAAAAGAACAAAGTGGGAGAAATACTGATGGGTTTGAGCTATTTGAACTCAAGAAGAGAAGAGTACATGATCGAATTCGAATATAAGAAGAAGCTGTGAATGTTGATTTTCATGGGTTTCTGATGAACTAGGAAGTTAGGGTTTGTCGAGATGATGTGAAATGGAAGATGCTGTTAATGCAAAAGACATGAAGGAAATTGGGTTATTCTACAAATCCAAGATGAGATTTGATTTGAGTTTGAGATTGACAGAAATTAGGTTTGAAGTGCAGTTCAACTAGTTTTTGAGTATCTCTGACAGATTTAAAGGAATGGGTTTGTTCTTGAATTAAAATTGACAAGTATTAGGAGATTTTGATGTCCTCCTGCTTTAGATAATGATGAGCATATGTTGGCATTCACTGTCAAGGATGTAAAATGGATAGTTGTTGACCAAGCAATAACCAGGTTATGAGAAGTTGCTTGAGTTGAGCTCAAGTTATGAGTGGTTTTGAGCTGAGATGATGGCTCAAGTGGTGTTGTTGTTATTCAGAAAGAAAGAAGAGTTATTGCGGTTGATTAGATAAGAAGATAGTGTTGCAGCTGAAATAAAATTGCAGGTGCAGTTGCAATTGGTTGTTGTTACAAGGAGAAAGTGAGAAGCGACTGCAGCTGTTGTCTCATGTTGCAAGTGTGCATAGATGGTTGTGATCATGAAGCTGTTCCAGGTGTTCCAAGTTCAACGGAATGCAAGGATCAATGGAATTTGTGCTATAATTAGGTTCGATGTCAGTTAAGATGAGAAGGAGAGTATGAGGATGGCTTTGTTTGAATGAGTTTTTCCTGAGGAGAAATTGAGTAGTTCTTGTGCTGTTGGAATTGCAGTATATGGGTTTGTGGAGTAGTTCTGGTGGTGTTAGAATTGCAGTATATGGGTTTGTGTGCTATTGAAGGTTGTTGTGGTTTAGTGGAGCTGATAGGTGTCGGTACAGCTGAAATGAAAGTGTAATGGATTGCAGTTGCAAGACAACAATAAAAATGTGATGGTGTTGTGTAGCAGAGAAGCTACAGAAATGACTTAGATGTACGCTAGGACTGTGCAGGGGTGAAAAGTATAATGGCCTAAAATATGATTCAGGCAAGTTGACTCACCGATCTAGACTGACTCACCGAGGGTTATCTTGTCTTTTACTAAAGAAGTTAACTGACACATGCGCATTTAACGGCTGTTACCCGGGATGGAAAATGTCAATATCGGCCACTTTATATATATATATATATATATATTGATATAAAGAACCTTTTCATTAATGGGAGTTCAAGGTTACAATGGGTTTAAAATCAAAATTAATAAAATACAAATAGACATACCGTACAAGTTTACCAAGAAATCCGACAAGAGAAAGAGAAGGATTACCGGTGTAGAACAAATACAAGCATGAATAAGAACCGATCAAGTCGGAGGAAGAATGGTTTTTCTCGGAAGTGTATTCCAACCATTTTGTTTGTTTTTCTTCTTCATAAAGATATGCTCCAAAAGTTGGAGTGATTTGCTCAAATTTCTTAAAGCTTGTGATGGAGATTTCGTCGTCAAAAACATCATTCATGAAGATTCCGTCACCGGATAAATAGATGATGAAGATTCCGGTAAAGATTCCGTCGCCGGAGCTAACAATGATGAAGTTTTCGTCGTTGAAAAACATCCCAAGTGATCTTAAAACCCATGAAACACAAGAACGATCATTAAAACCGAGATAAACCTCTCTAATAGAGGAGATAAAAACACCATAAGGGTGTACAAAACTTACCAATAAGTAAGAGAAAACCATGATAGAAACTAACTAATAACAAAGATCTAACCTAAGACAAGAAAAGGGAAAGAAAATCCCGCCCAGATCCGGCCCCAAAAGGACCAGATCTGAGCCAGAGATGGTTGCCGGTGAAGAAAACCTTTTTTTTCCTGTTGAACTTGTGAGAGAGGAGAGAGGGTATAATAAGACAGTATTCGGCCACTTTATATAAACATTCAATATAACGGCCATTTTCTGAAATATATTACAAAAACATGGCCACTTTATTAAAAAGTTTTTTTTTTAAATGGGAAGTGAGTTATCATATCACACACGACAACAGAGTGCAACCAACTAACGGGCATAGTCAACAACGAAAATTCGAAGGTTTCTTGGTTACTTGGTAAGCCGAGAACATAATCACTAACAACAATTTTTTTTTTCATATAGGAAAGTTAAAACTCGAAGGTTACTTGAAAATCTCCCACAAGTGCAAATACAATATATCAACAGGAAACATAATATAGCGCTGGACAATACGGCAAAGAAAGCTAGAATTTGAAGCCTTCAACACATGTCAATACATATTAGATTTGTGCCTGTGTTACCCATCGCGCATTTTTTATTTCTTTTAACTTGTTGTGTGCGGGGCGTGCATTTTTGATTTGGTATGGCGGGACAATTACATTAAATAGGTGGAGAAAAGATATGGAGTATGTGTGGATTTTATTTATTTTTTTCTTTTATTTTCACAAAAAATATGTGTGAAATATGCGTTTTCTTTTTCTTCTTTCTTTTTCCTTTATGTATATAATTTGGAAAAAAGAGTCTTAATATGGTAGGTACTCGACTTCCAATTGAATTTGGACTTCCATAAAATTCCAAACATGGTAAGTTGAGTTTCCTTTTGAGTTTCTAATTTTTAAACTAATCATACTTTGCCAAGTGTCCTCACCAAAATACTCATTTCACAAAATTCACAAAAGGCTTATTTCAACTAATAAGAGGCAAGGGTTTCTTCATCATTCAATATGTGAGCTTTATATGTCTGGGCCTTTAAGTCTTTAGATGTAACAACAAGTTCACAAACCTTCTATTTTAAAAAGAGATTACTGACCTGTTATACTACACTTAGTTGATTTATTTTTGCCACCAAATTTCTTTACATACGGCAGGTCTCCTTACATTGAGTAAGGTGTCAAATTACAAATTATGGGGAAAAATTATTTTGCCTGCCTTACTACTTTGGGAAAACTACTTGGCGGCGGAGTTACTATCAAGCGACAGGGTCTTTAACCATACTATATCGCAAATGGTTAACATTTCAATCGTCAATGATTGGTTCTCTATTGTATATAAATACACACAGTTCGCTCTTATTTCTTCACTCCTTCTCCACATTACTTTCTCCACGTTTCTTTCTCAAAAATCTTCCAGTTAAACTAATTTACTCCAAAAAAAATCAAAATCATAAAGAGTAATCCAAAAGCAAAAAGGATCAGAAAAGAGAAAGTTGTAAACAATTCCCCAGTGAGTGAATTAATATGGACTCAGAATAAACAACAGGAAAATCGATATCTCTAAACAACAAGAATAAACAACTAGATATATAGACATCCGGAGAGAGTTAATTCCACGGATCGAGTTCAGGTAAGTGTATGAGTTCCTCCCCCGGTTATTGAAGAGAGAGTCTGACTATATCCTTGGTCTCATTTTTATTTTTATAAAACCTAAAAACCATAGGACCCAAAATTTTCAAGTTATATTAGAACGTTGGTGGGAAATTTTTAGAAGTTCAACACACTAAATAATAACAAATTACCAATTAATACAATGTCAGAATTACGAAGTTCATAGATAAACCATTCTTTGTAACTCCATATACTTCAGTTGTCGAAATCACTATCATATATATTTCCTTTTGTTACTTTGATCATATTATAATGACCAACTTACCAATGCTAAAGTCACTCTAACATGTTATGTTTCTAATGAATAAAGACTCGTAAGAACAAAGATAGAAATGAAACAACTCAAGTATGTGTTACTAACCTCAAGCTGAAGGATGAGGTATTCATTGCTTCAATTCATCTTCAAGTCTTTAGGAGCAACTAGAAAAAGTCTCAACATTTCTATGTTCCTATTTTAACCTAACGAAGTTGACTTTCATAAGCTAATAAAGAAACTCGAAATCTGGAACTAAATTTGACAACCAACTTTACATACCAACGCTTTGTGGGTTCAATGGAACAATGTTGTAACAAGGACAGTCGAGTGCAATACAACACTCTGGTGCATAATTATGGTAACAATTTGTTATCAAAATAACTACGCGTCTCTTTACAAATATAATATAATTTCGTAGTTACTTACGTTGTGTTCAGGGAGCTGGAGATGATCGAAGCTAGTAACCTTATTTGTTATCATGAAATCAACCTCATGCCACATCCTTAATAGTCGAACTTTATCTATATTTATGAGATTTCTTTTTTCGAAGTTAATAAAATGTCTCAAATATAGGAATTTGGAGGTTACTTGAGTTAAAAGGGATGGTACCAAGTACACCAACAACTTTTTCATTTCGAAACCTAATTATCAATTTGTTGTGTTAATTTTAATCAACAACAAATACAGACAAAGAATTTTGTTAAATAATCTCATAATGATTAACTTACAACTTGTTTGTACTTAAATTACAAAGATAAAATCAATATAATGTGGACAAGAAATAAAAGTAGGACACAATAAATTTTGTTAACGAGAAAAACTGCGGGACCACGTCTAGTTTGAACACGCTATATTAAGTCACTATAACTACTAACTAACTATCTGACATCGACTGGAATGTAGTTGAGACTGAATAAACCCTCTAAGCTACTATGTTGCCGTTATGTGCACCCCTATGTCTCTTGGTTCTCCCAGAAATATACGCACTTGATTTCCCTAGCTGATGTCCTTTATAGGCCTAGGAGTTACTCCAAAATCATTCGTGAAGACTAGCGCTACCCTTACTTAAACAAGGCGCCAATTAATTTCCTTTTTAATGATAAATCAAGGTAACAAAGGATATTTCCTTGGACTTTGACGAATTTAAATCCAAAAAATTAGGGTGTCTACTATTCAAAAGTTTTACAAATCAAAATTTATCTCAAAAGAATATCAAACTAGATATTTAAATAGTTTTTATAAAAAACTTGAAAACTGCATTTCAATTGATATGCGTTATACACAATCAAGCTTGGAGTTTTTTCGAATCTTGATTTGATCAATAATTATTACATAACCTTATAGCAGATTAGAATGACTTTTAGAATAAAAACGCATCATTAAAAAAAATCAAATCAAGATAAGGTTCTGAAACTGTTAGAGTATTGCTTGGTTGAACCCACCAAGTGTTGGTATGTCAAGTTTGATTGTCATATTTTAGTATCAAAACCCAATCAGAGTCGTTTGATTAAATGTACCATAGTCAAATTAATTTAAGTTAGACTAGAAAGTCTATGAATGTTGAGACATACAAGTATTACCTTGAAGACCTGAAGAATGTGAAAAAGTATTGACTACAATGAAGGCATCATCCTTCCACTTGAGGTTAGTGATACTGACTTGACTTGTTTCCATTCCTGTCGTTAATTTCAAGTCGTTTAAGATTGAAAACATAACATGCAGGGTTATATTTAATACTCTAGTATTAGACTTGGTCATATTAGTATGATAAAAGTATCAAGGAAGAATATTTAATTGCGAAGTATAACGTTTATATTTTGAACTTCGTAAATGCGACATTGACATAATCTATGTAACTAGTTACTTGGTTGCGTGTTGGATATAGGTGTGATTTCATCCTAAGAAACTATGTTTCATTACATCTGTTTAAAGATAGTACATATACAAAACTTGTTTTGTAATCGAAAAGAAATCAATAGGTGTTTTGGTACGATTTTCTATGAAGATCTATTGGACGGCCAATTCGAACCTAAGGTGGGAATTTCGGTAGAACCGATTTTAACTTATGTTAAGAGTCAAGGTAGAACCGATCCCTACCAACTTTGGGATACATGGTAGAACCGATCCTAGCTATTGTTGGGAGTCTTGGTAGAACCGATTCATTCCTATATTGGGAATCTTGGTAGAACCGATCCTAGCTATTGCTGGGAGTTATGGTAGAACCAACCCCTACCTATATCGGAAGACTTGGTAGAACCGATCCCTATCTATGTTGGGAGTCATGGTAGAACCGGCCCCAAGAGAAAAACCGATTCTCAATATTCACATATTACTTTACGGTTTTGTGTGAGTTTGGAATTAGGGGTTTGCTAAATAGGAAAGTTCTAGATGTCGACATAATTTTAACATGTACATAATTCTTATCTCTAATTGTTCAAAGATATTCCTTGATACTTAAGGTAATCCCAAACCGAAATATTGAGAATCTTTTAATTAAGATTTTCGAATTATATGTTTTTTTATTTTCAAACAATCAAAACATATCTCTTGAAAAGCTATATTAGTTAAGTGCTAAATTAATATTAGATATTTTCTAAAAAGAGATTTCGAAATTACAGGTTGGATATTAGTTGGAAATATGAAAACCTAAATTAGGTATTTTGTTGCATATCTTGAGAATCTTTCGGTTTTGGAGTTTTCTTGTTGTCCAAACAACCTTGGTATATAAAAAGTTGAGTTCCCATTTCTTGCAAACTATCCTAAGAGCTAGGCAAACTTCATTCGTGTTGTTTCTGGTGGAGCCGATGATGGGTCGGAGAACCGACTTTGTTTTACCGCAAGTGCACGGTGTCCAAATTGTAGATAACACCAAATGTGGTTCGTTCCCACAAGGAGTGTTCTAAACTACTTCTAACTAATACAATCAACTTCCTAATCAAAATCAATTAAAGTGGAAAATTTCAGATATTGTGCTAAGAAAACAGAATGCAAACTGAGCTATTAAAGTGTAGCAAGATGAGGAAAGGTTAAGGTTCTAGGAATCCTTTGCAAGATAAGATTACTTGTGCTTTATCACTAGAGTCTCAATATTACTCATGTAAAGTTGCAACACCTGGATACTTAGACATGGAAGATATGTCGCTAAGAATTCTTGATAATCGATGAAAGATTGTTTGATCTCGACCTAAAAGTAGACACCCTAAACACTATGCATACATGGCATACAAAGTTGAAGAATGTTCATGAATCTGTGATCAATAGGGTCAAAATGGATTGTCTGTAACTTCCCTATGTAGTATACTTGGCATAAAACATGAAAAGATTTATAAACAATCGTCTAAATATGAGATACTCAAACATAAGATTTAAGTTTTTGATTTAAAGAAACTCTTTTTCATAAACACAAATAATCTAGCCTACAAATTCATCCTTTCACCCTAACAATGGTTTAGCAACTCATGGCTTTCTCAAAAGCCATAGAAATTGATAGAGAAAAATAACAAGCTAAGCATAGCGAAAAGAAAGAAAACTTAAACCTAGTTTATTCCTTGTAAAACGGCCTGCCCTTTTGAGTCTGTGCAGTGAGTATTTATAGCCATCTAAATGCCCCCTTCAAGACCGCTAACATCACCTCCAAAGCCCAGTCCAATACTGACATAAATTTCTAAATCCAACTCCGGCCACAGCCAACAACAGGCACCACTCGATCTCTGGCTGTCCAAGCATCTTCCTCCAAACTCGGCTGCAACACTACTTCTCATTCTCTGGTCCTCCACTGATCAACAGTAGCTGCTCCACTATAGTCTTGTACTCGAGAACCAGTTCATGCCCATTTAAGCCAGCAGCAATACTCAACTTCAGCTCACAGCAAACCCATTCTGTACCAATAACCACCAGTTACATTCAAAACTCGTCTTGGCTTCCTTATTCATAGCCATGCCCATGGCAGCAACATCAGCATCTTCTTCCCGGTATTTTAGTTCACGTCCACCATTTAATCAAAACCACCATCGTCAGTCGAGTACAAAAGCCTTTGAGCATTGCCAACAAACTCAATTTACATCGATGCCAAAACCCCCAAATTATGCTTCAGCCATTGACAACCACCAATCATCAATTGTCGCTGGCACAAACCCACAACACTATACACATCCACCATCATTCAGCAACCATTCCGAACCAATTCAGTTTCAGAATCAAAGCTACAAATCACATTTAAACCAACTCATTCGACTACCACCATCGCCACTGCAATCACTGCCTTGATTCAGACACGGCAACTCCAATTTCAGGCCACAACATCTCTTGCTAGCACCAATCCTCATTCGATTCAAATCAGCCAACATACGATCCATTTCCAACAACAGAACTCTAACTTGGTTGCTGCCATTTATCTCCCAATCGAGTATCGAGAGGTCATAGCATATTATCCTCCGGGTGAATACTTGAAGTGCACTTTCAGTTTGAGTGAAAACTCAATTTCATCTTCATTCTCAGTTAAATCCAGCCTCTATCTATTACAGCCGCTTCTTCTAGCTAACAAACTCGCCAATCGAGTTTCCCAAACTCCGGCTGACATGCGGACCATAATTTTACTGCAACAATATAGCAGTCGAATCAGCTGTCATAAATCGATGCTCAGGCAACCTCAATTTCCACATTCATTCTTCACCAGCAAACCCAATTTCAGTTTACAACACCGTATTCTTCCATCAAACCACCACCACTGATTAATCCCAACACAAACCATTTACATTCTATCTCAGAGAGATGAAACAAAAGTAAAGAAAAGAGGTGGCTGCTTGATTGAGAGATGAAATTTCTTTTTTTAGATTTAGACACAACAATTAATGTTGTTTGGATGTCCACAAAGAAATGTGGTCAAGAATTGGCCACGTCTTTCATTTTCTTTAACCCCACATGGGCCTGGCACGTTTGAATGAGCAAAGACCATACTTTGCCCTGGCCATGTCATGGCATATGTAGCCAAGCAGGTGGTGCGACCCATAAGCTCCGACTCCTTTGGCAATGCAAGGCGCAAGTGCCAATTTAGCTTCTAAGCCATTTATCCTCCGAGTGAACGGATTTTACTTGTAATTCCTGAAAATGACTTAAAAAAATATTATTAGCTAAATATCGAGACCTAGCTAGTATAAATGTTGATATAAAAATGTCGCACTTACGTGCTTATCAAACTCCCCCGCACTTACATTTTGCTAGTCCCGAGCAAAAAAGAAAAAATTATATCCGTTACACAGCTGGTGTAGAAAAGTATGCTAAACAGCAAGACGTAACCACTAAACATTGGCGTAGAAAAATCTGCGAAACAGCAAGACGTAACCACTAAACAGTGGCGTAAAAAAGTCTGCTAAACAGCAAGACGTAACCACTAAACAGTGGTGTAGAAGAGTCTGCTAAACAGCGAAACTCATACTCAGAATGACCTGCTGAACAGCTGGTCATGTCGTGCAAAATTCTTTAAGACCCGCTCAACAGCTGGTCATATCATAAAATAAAATATAAAAAACTGTTTTGTATTTTGTGTGTTTTATTTATTTATTTTTTATTATTTTTATTTTATTTTTTGAAATTTCTAATGAATGTGAATACCTACCACAAATCTATATACTTAATCACTCCCCCACACTTAAATATTACATTGTCCTCAATGTAAATTGAGTCATTCAAAGTAAAATTTAAGGTGGAAAATTCCTAATATGCAATAGGCAAGTAAAAATAAAAGATAGAGTAAAGGAAACAAATCTGATGGGTTGATTCCATGAAGCAAATGATATTTGTTTCCCATCTTGCACGTAGCAAGTAATCTCATCCGAAGTGAAGAATGATGCATAACAGCAACCTGCCAGCATATATGTAAAGCCTGAAAAGTTGGGGATCAACCCAACACACAAGTTTAGCTGCAACTATGAACCTGTAACAATGACGATTAGTATCTAGAGAACTAACCAAACTCAATTCAACCCTGTAGTTATGAGGAACACAATTCCAACCTTCCCACTCATTTATGTTCATATGAAACAAGTCAGATTCATGGATAACAAGCAAAGACATGTCAACACCTGTTGTATACCCTAAATATGGTTCTAAGTCCCCTGAAATGACTTCTAAATTTGAGTTTTCTTCATTAACAATTGGATTACGCAATGAATTGACAACGTCAATTAGCATGGGGTCATCGGAATCTGCAAAATGGTTTAAACAAGTGGATATTGGTTCAAAATCAGTTCCAATTTAACTGACCTATATCAATTGGTTCCATATTCACATTAGCATTCAGAAGATCACTAGATGAATCAGCAAAAGTTGGGCATAGTGCATCAACTTTATCATGAATAACCATATCGTTATCATCTTCAACTAAGTAACATGTATAAATCTCACAATTCAAATGATTAGAAGATTTCTCATTATAAACATCTACTACCTCTGAGTTGTTAAACTCAACAGTAGCATCCTCTACATATGCAAGTTCTTCTACATCATAATAATCTGACTTTTGAGAATCCTGGGTATCCTCACTTCCACT
Organism: Papaver atlanticum; assembly: GCA_023531105.1. Classification (NCBI taxonomy): domain Eukaryota; kingdom Viridiplantae; phylum Streptophyta; class Magnoliopsida; order Ranunculales; family Papaveraceae; genus Papaver; species Papaver atlanticum. The sequence goes on from JAJJMB010000061.1 coordinate 4,325,391, forward strand.
CAAAACTTCTACAAGCCGATCATCATCACTTTCTTCCTCAGAAGAATAATCAATATACTCTGGAGTACAATTAGATTTGTATTGAGACTGGTTTGGGAACCAACTTTGTTCCTCATCCAACTGTCTAGTCATTTGACCTACTTGATATTCAATGTTTTCTAAGGCTTTTTGAGTGGTCTGTTGAAGTTGAGAAGTTTCTCGACTAATTTTTAATGTATACAACCTTAAGCTATCTTCCAAGCTCAAATTTCTATAGTCTAAAACCTCATTGCGCTGCCAATTCAAAGATTCATGCAAATAATTATCCCCATTGTATTGGGTTTGGTACATGTGTGAATAATCAAAGTATTTTGTGGAACACGAGTTACTATAAACCAAATTACTATTTTCATACGATCTCTGTTTTTCTAGAAACTCTAATCGTCTTTCCAAACTAGCTATGTTCTGGTTGAAGATTTCAGCATGTATTACCTTGTGTGACAAATCAGTTCCATGGTAACTTTGGTATTCATGTGAATAATCCTCAGTTTCGTAGTAACGCTGACAAGTATTTTCATACCTAAGACGATTGTGTTCACGGATCTCCTGATACTGTGGTCCATACTTGTATTCTCCGAGAGGCCTGGACTCATCCTCTCGATAAAATGTCATCGCTGCAACAAGAGTACCTGAAAAGAAAAATATGAAAAGGAACTAAAAAGAAAAAAAAAATACACTATGTACATAAACTATGACTAGAAAATTGAAGATAACAATAAGAGAGTATTTTGCAACCACTCACCGGCAGCGGCGCCAAAAACTTGATGGTTTGGAGAACCGACTTTGTTTTACCGCAAGTGCACGGTGTCCAATTTGTAAACAATAGCAAATGTTGTTCGTTCCCTCAGTTTCATTTTCTGTAACTCCACATGGGTCTGGCACGTTTGAATAAGCAAATACCATACTTTGCCCTGGCCATGTCATGGCATATGTATCCAAGCAGGTGGTGCGACACATAAGTTCTGACTCCTTTGGCAATGCAAGATGTTAGAGCATTGCTCGGTCGAACTCACAAACGTTGCTATCTCAAGCTTGTTTGTCAAGTTTAGTTGCCAAAACTATAAGACTTGATTTCTAGTCTACTTATAGCTAAGTCTCGGATTAGGATAGTAAGTGTAGTTGAGCTTTAGACTCCACGGCGTTCATCGAATGAAGACGAAGATTTTTTTTTTATAAACTACTCAAGGGAACTTGTGGAACTTCATCAACAAAAAGGTATGTGGAGACATGAACTTATCTATCACTCAAAAGTCTATCTACTCTATCTCCTATTTGAGACAAAAGTCGTATTGCTATATAGACTTCAATTATATACATTTGCTATTTCGAGCCGAGTTTATCTCGCTTATCTATTTCTCGAAATATGTGTTGGTAAGCTTTCGTTTTATCCAAGTTCATCTTTACTCGTGACGAAAGTCATATTGATTATTTTAATAACTTGAAAATCGCTTTGATGCTAATAGTTTGTGAATAACAACTATTTTAACATTCTCTAAGAAAGTTTTAATGATTGAAATGAGAGTTTATAGCTAGTAACCATGTTTGGATATAAACATAGTGTGTTCTCATATTTGTGTAAAAGTCCAAAACCGGGAACCTAAAGTATGCGTACCCGTACGCGTACTGGCGGTTGTTGGAAATACGGGTAAGTATGCGTACCCGTACGCATACTGGCGGAAGTTTCACGTCCATGAATTTCTGCTGGAGTTTGAAAGTAAAAAACAAACTCAATCCGGCTACTTAAGTATGCGTACCCGTTTGCATACTTAAGAAGGTTACTTTCTAAAATCTGTTTGTTCATGAACCAAAACATTTATATTATAAGGAATGCAATTTTTGCAAACCGTGGCTATAATGTTCATGAATTGATTCGAGTGAATCAAAATCGATTTTGCTTCGATTGTGTCTTGTATACTTGTATGAGATCTAAGAAATTGAACAACTCTCTAACTAGTTCATTTGAGTCATTTGAACTAGTTATGGTAAAGGTGAATAAGGTTGATATGAAAGTGCTCATATGGCTAACCATTGGTTAACTATTGTTGAACCGACTAAGTGTACACGTTTAGGTACGGTTACTCAAACCTAAATGAAGATACATTTCATTTGTGTATAACAAGCTAAGTTCGATCTAACGGTTGAAAGATATTAGCTTGAATCTAATCAGGTTTTCATCTAATGGTGAATATTGAATGCTTTGTTACCAAGGTAACTTAGATTGCAAACCCTGATTTGAAATCTATATAAAGGAGAACTCTAGCAATTGGGAAACCTAATCCCCACACCTCATGTGTGATACTAGTTGTATAAGCTAGAGTCGATTCTCCTTTAAACTTAGTTTTTTCACGAAACCTTGTAGGTTAACGACTTAAAGACTTCATTGGGATTGTGAAGCCAGACCAACCTATTTTTTCTGTAGTTGCGTGATCTGCTCTTGCTGTTTTCTATCGTGATTGAGTACAATCGTAAGATTGGTTTGAGATTTATATCTCCGATAGGCAAGATTGAAAAGTAGTCACAAACACATTCGTCTTATCGTTTGTGATTCCACAATATCTTGTTTCGTTAATTGATTAAGATTATTATGAGGTTATTGATAATACTAGGTTGTTCTTTGGGAATATAAGTCCGGGTTATCAATTGGTTCCTGTTCACCTTGATTTATCAAAAGACGGAACAAAAACTTGTAGGTATATCTGTGTGATACAGATTTGTTTATCAAGTCTTCGATTTTGGGTCGTAGCAACTCTTAGTTGTGGGTGAGATCAGCTAAGGGAATCAAGTGCGCAGAATCCGGCATGGTTCAAGAGGCGTAAGGAACGCGACTGTACCTTGATTAGTGTGAGATTGATTAGGGCTCAACTATATTCCAGACTGAAGTTATCTTTGTAGTAGGCTAGTGTCTGTAGCGGCTTAATACAGAGTGGCGTTCAAATCTGGACTAGGTCTCGGTTTTTTTTTTGCGGTTTCCTCGTTAACAAAACTTCTGGTGTCTGTGTTATTTCTTTTCCGCATTATATTTTGTTATATAATTGAAATATCACAGGATGTGCATTCTAATCGATCAAGTGGTAAATCCAACCTTTGCTTGTTGATTGAAATTGATTGATCCTTGAACATTGGTCTTTGGTACCGTTCAAGTTATTTCTCTTATATTCAATCAGGCTCGCAAATCCTTATTTGTTTAATTGTGGATTGAATTGAGAAATTGAGATATAACTCTTTGATATACTTTTCTTAAGATTGAGTCTAACTGTCTAGTTGATTCTCTTGAAAGTATATTGGAGTTAGTCCACACAGTTTGCTAAGCGAAATATTGGGTGAGGTTGTTAGACCCCCGTTTTTTCACAAGGTGCAAGTGCCAATTTATCTTCTAAGCCATTTATCCTCCGGGTGAACGGATTTCACTCGTAATTCCTGAAAATGACTTAAAAAAATATTATTAGCTAAATATCGAGACCTAGCTAGTATAAATGTGGGTACAAAAATGTCGCACTTACGTGCTTATCAGTCGACTATCCAGAGAGGAAAGTACCCTAATTAGGCGAAATCTCTGACGTCGGCTCATTTAAAGACTTCCGTGGGATCAAGAAGCTCTATGAGTACCCATTGGTGGGAAACTAGATAATTGCACTGTTATTTTATTTTTCGATTATTGATTTGATTGACTAACGGTTGTTGAAACTTAAATTGCACATAGTTTGATTATTCTTGAGAGGTTTCTCTTCTCACATTAGGTCAATCAAACTAGATCAAAGCATTGGCGGGATCTTCAGAACTGTTTTTAGATCTGAAGAAAACTTGTGATCATCCATTGTTAACAGACCTCGTTCCTTGTGTGATCGATCATAAGTGGAATCAAGTTTGTGGTGTGCATGTACAGCTAAAGGCAATTGAAGATTTGAAGACAAAAAGATTTTTCTTATTGGTTTTTGCATCTCGTGATATTTGTGCACACCGTCTTGATCTGCTGGGATCCGACTAGGATCTAATTTATCTTTGATAGATTTGATCAAATAGTCATATAGATCGGCAACTATCATTTGGTGGAATTCTTTAGTATCGAATCTGATAGTTGTGAATCTAAATCTTATTATTTCGGATTTGGATTGCTCTTACCCGATAAAGGAGTCTACTTGTTTAAACCGAAGATCCTTTGTCACAAACTTAACGAATCTTTTATTAAAAGATTATTAGAGTAGTTACCAAACAACTTTATTCATTTACTTTTTGGAAGATGATCAAAAGGAGTTGAGTGCTTAAGACTTTACATCGGTAAAGAAACTCAAGATAATGATTACTGTCTTGGGATTCAAGTGTGTTGGACAGACGGTTGTACGCGTAAGGATAATGAGGGAACTAAGTAACTAGGAGTATATTACTTGGTCTCAACTATGGTATGTTGACTTTGTTCTTTGTATAACGGCTTAATTCTAAGAGTATTCAAAACTGGACTAGGTTTTTTCAGCATTTGCGGTTTCCTCATTAACAAAATCTTGTTGTGTGATTTACTTTTGCTTTACGAAATTATAGTTGTTTTATTATAATTAAAAGTAAATACAATATTACGTTAATCGAAGACACTTGATTGTGATCCTATAGTATATCGGTTTAATACCTTAACTATTATCAAGTGTATACCTTGTTATTGTATTGTCTCGACTTTGCCCATAGACGATCACACTTGGTATCAGACTTATAGGTTGAAACGAAAAGTTGTGGTGTACTTGGTTACCTTCGTCATTTCAGAAAATATCAAGAAGATAGTGATTTATGTATTTCACGAATCCCTAAGTGAAGTCTTTTAAAGTCTTATTTTAGTTCTCGAAGAATCTTCGGTATTGGACAAACTTTGCAACAACATACACAACGTGTATTGGATTGAGTTTTTTGTGTTGATGATGTCTATAATATATATATATATATATATATAGTAATTGATAAAGGATAGGTTTCTTTTAAATTTAAGCAATGAATTTTTGCAACCCAAGTAATTCACAATCTGCTAAGTCTTGGTTCTTTCTCCAGATAAAAGAAAACCATTTCTTTAGTTATAACTTGACTTGCATTGAGGTTCTTTCCATAGTTAAAAGTATTAGACTAATTTGTCATCGATTAATGACCATAACTAAATTACTTCCGAAGATAACTTCAAACTACTAAGAATAGACGATGTCGACACTTTGTGGAAACTTCTTAAAACAATATCCCAAATAAGTTAGATCAATTCTTGGAATTAAAATATTTCTTTGAAAAAAAATAGCTAAGTATAACAATTTTTTAGCGCGTGAAAAATTTTCCTTGAAAAATGAGAAATCAAGTGCAACAAACAAGGAATAAGAATTTGGTCGGTTGCACCTTCTGTCCACAAATTCACTAATTTAGGTTAGCAAACTCGAGTGAGTTTTGTGTTCAAGAACTTCGAAATCTAACTAAGTTCACGAATTTTTTTAAGCAAAAGAATGTATTTAAAAAGAATTGAAAAAACAAAAATGAGACGGGGACATAAAACTAGAACCTCCTGAAGAAATAAGCAAAATTGAAAATAAAAATAAAAGAAAACGGAAACGGAAAAGCGAAAAATTATATCAACGAACTCATGTAAAACGTTTCAATGGAAAATTATATTAAGGATCTTTCATGTAAATTCCCTGTTTTGGTTTCTTTTTACACAAAACAGGTTAAAATATTCGATGGAGGAGAAGGAATATCTTCTATTACCATATTTTCCAATACCGACGATGTTAAAAATGTTGAATAATCATCATATTCATTAGCACCTGCATACATAACTGGTATATTAAATCGAATTATCAACCATGTTTAGCTTCTAAGAGGGGAGATTTCTCTATTTGTTTCTCTTTCTGAATAAATCTCACCTTCCTCCTCGGATAAATCTGCCCAATGAATTCTTTTTAAAGAGCCAGTACTAGAAACAATATTACCAGGACTAACGGTAATATAAGATTTTTCTTTAGCAACCTTTCTTGATATTTCTTCAATGGCTTCATTAGCTGCTTGAAGCGTTATTTGTTCAACAAATACGAATTAAGTACCGTTGAAATTGAACGTACCCACATTAGAGATCATAGTATTTACCGAACTTTTAGGAACTACTAAAATCGTATCAATACCATTAGAGGTTACATGAACCTCGGTGCTAATTATGTGTTTCTCATCAACGTTGCCAAAATGGTTGTCTCATCCTTGTTGGATATGTCTGTTAGAGCATTGCTCGGTTTAACCCGCCAAGCGTTGGTATGTCAAGGTTGGTTGTCATATTTTAGTATCAAAACTTAAAAGTCGCTTGATTAGATTACTAGAGTCAACTTCGTTAGGTTAGACTATAAAGTTTAAAAATGTTGAGACATACAAGCATTACTCTGAAGACCTGAAGAATACGTATCGACAACAACGAAGACATCATCCTTCTACTTGAGGTTACTAACACAAGACTTGGCCTGTTTCCATTTTTATCGTTACTTTCAAGTCGTTTAGATTGAAATACATGCGAAGTTATATACATGAAACTCTAGTATTAAAGACTTGATCATCTTATTATGATCAAAGTGTCAAGGAAAGTTTTTCTAAACTTAAGTACATTGAATTACAAAGTATAATGTTTATCTTTTGAAACTTCATATTTACGACATAAACATAATATTTGAAACTTTTTACTAGATTGTTAGATGTACTTAGGATTGATTTCATGCCTAGAAAACTATGTTTGATTACATGAGTTTAAGGAAGTATACTTACGAACTTGTTTCGTAGTTGAAAGAAATCAAGTGGATTGGTGGTTCTGTTTTCACCGAAGATCTAAGACAGGAACGTTCCCTTCCTATACGTGTCCTCAACTATATGAAGTTGGTAGTAGTCTTTGTATAGCGACTTAAGTATGAGAGTATTCAAAACTAGACTAGGTCCCTGGGTTTTTCTTCATTTGCGATTTCCTCATTAACAAGATCTTGTGTCGTGTGATTTAGTTTCTTTTCGTAATTATAATTATCGTCTTAGTTATAATTAGAGTAAATACACTAGTATGTTAATAAAACCCTTGGTTTGATACCATTGTTGGATGATCCGAACCTTTTTTCTTTTCTTTTTTGCTAGGAAAAAAAACATTGTATTAAGAGATAAAACTTATAAATATTGTTGTAGGAAATCAGGGACTTATAAGAAGATTTTACAGAGAAAATCCCATTATGAGACGGGGACCATATCAATCTATCTGTACCAGAAAAATGAATCCTGATCTGGGAAATCCTATCAACATTCTCACTAGTAAAGAAATCAAGAAGCATAGGAATATTCCATTGATTGGTATTTTTGTCTATGAAGTCAGCAACATACAGATTGGGATTAGGATATTGTTTACAAATTGGGATAGAAGCATTAGGAATCCATTTATCTTCAAAAGCCTTAATACTTATACTGTTTTTCACCTCCCAATGACTATGTTGTTTTACTATTTCTAGCCCTCTAAGTATACCTTTCCACACCCAAGAGGAATCTTGTTTTTTCTTACAATGCAGAGGATGATTATTACTGAAGTACTTCATTTTAAAATTTTAAACCGTAACTCATCAGAACCATGAATTAATCTCTAGGCAACTTTAGATAATAATGCAAGATTATTTTTTTAAATCACAGAAACCTAAACCTCCAACATGCTTATGAGTACAAACCTTTGGCCACTATTTCATAAAAATTCCTCCTTGATTCTTTTTACCCCACCAAAAGTCTCTTTTCCATTTGATAGATAATACTATCATTAATCAAGAAAGAGTTCATATGATAGACAGAGGACGACTTCAGCACATTTTGGACCATCACTGACCTACCAGCTTGAGTAAAATGTTTGCCTTTCCATTTTGCTACCCTGTTATCATGATGCTCAGCAAGATAGGAAAAGGATTCGTCTTTGTTTTTGTTAATGAAGAGGGGGATACCTAAATATTTTTCATTTGGGTCTATCTTCTTCACATTGATAGTTCTAATCAGGGAGACACATTTATCTGGATGAAGTTTTTTGTTCAAAAACATCCAGATTTATCAAAGTTTATCTTCGTACTGAGTTGCTTTAGTAAACAACAGACATTCATCAGCGAATAAAAGGTGAGACACACTAGGTGCACCATTAGTAACTTTAACACCATGGATCCAGTGTCTACTCTCACAATACATTAGGTATCTAGAGAAAGACTTCATACATAAGATAAATAGGTATGGAGACAAGGGATATCCTTGTCTCATACCCCTAGTTGGTCTATAAGCATTGCAGGGGGATCCACTCAGAAGAATTGAAATGCTTGTCGTACTTATACATTGCAATATCAATTCAAACCAATGACTCGAAAACCAAAAACATTTTAGAACATCAATTAGAAAGGACCACTCAACCCTATCAAAGGCCTTAGACATATCAAGTGCCCATGACACCAATTTTAGCTTTTGTCCTTTTCATAGTATGGACTGTTTCATGAGCAATGATAACATTGTCATGAATATTCCTATTTGGCACAAAGGCTGCCTGAAAAGGAGATATGATATTTCTAAGTAATGGATTTATCTTGTTGACCAGCAGCTTGGATATAATTTTATAATTAGTATTACATAAAGAGGTAGGCCTGAAGTCAACAGCGGATGAAGGGTTATTTTTCTTAGAGATTAGAGATAGAAAAGTATGATTTATTTCTTTTAGAATATGCTTTTTTTTCAAAGAAATCTTTAGTAGTATTCCAAACATCATGTTCAAGAATCTCTAAGTTTTCTTTGTAAAAACCCGGGGAAATCCATCCGGTCCTGGGTCAGTCCAGGAATTCATACTTTTGATAGTCTCTCTCATTTCATCAAGGGAAATAGGTTTTAATAGCATTGCATTATCCTCATCTGCAATACAGGAGGAGATGCAGTTCAAAAATTCTTTATTCCTAAAAGGATTGGTAGTGGTACTAATACTACTAAAGTGATTAACCAATAAATCTTCAAGCCGTTGTATGTCATTAGACCATTGGCCATCACTCAGTTGTAAGGATTCTATATGGTTAAAGTGTCTTTTCCTGTTCATAGAAGTATGATAAAAACTGGTGTTTCTATCATAGCATTTTATGTATTAAGTTCTAGAATTTTGAGCATAGAAATCCTCTTGCACTTTCTGCCAGTGCTCAAGATCATGTTCAACTTGTTTGATGGCGTCCATATTCTAAGTCAATTGAGATTGATTGTTCATATTATGAAGATGATCATTTAGTTGTCCAACCTTGTGATCTGTGTTGCCAAAATGTGAAATATTCCATAGCTTAAGTTCATATTTCACATTTCTTAAGCAATTAGTCATTTTAAAAAGAAGAAGATCCCCTAACATTTGTAGTATAAGCTTTCTTGATAAGATCTTTACATGTTGGGTCTCTACCCCAACATTTAAAGTATATATAGGGTTTAAAACTATTTTGGGACCGGGGGTTAGTAAACAAAAGGATTGGGATATGATCTGATCTTGTAGAGTCAATATGAAATACTTTCGTATTATCATAGTGATCAAACCACTGACTATTTCCCATAACCCTATCAAGTCTAGCTCTAGTGATATTATCATTGGATTATCTGTTAGACCATGTATAAGGTGTACCAGAGTAACCCAAATCATGTAAATTAGAGCTAGCTATGGACTCTTGAATGAAAGGAAATTCAACAATGCTAGGTCTAGTATTGGTTGATCTCTCATGGGTAAACATAGTTATATTTAAGTCACCCATGAGTATCCATGGTTGATTTACCTTATTACCAATATCCTTGATGTAATCCCACTGGTCAATTCTCTCATTATAGTATGTGGAACCATAGAGAAAAGTGACAAGATATTCTGGCCTACTAGCATCATAAGAAATTAAAACATTCACCATTTTATCAGTATTTTGTACCAAGTCACATTGAAAGCCACTCTTCCATAAGAGTGTTATACCTCCAGAAAGGCCGGCAGAAGAGTGACACCATGTATTTGGATAGTTAAATCTCCTAAGATACTGATGCATTTTGGACTCATGATTTTTAGTTTCACAAAGAAAAATTACATCTGGATTTTGAGATCTAATTAAGTTCCACGGACTGGTTCTGGTGTTAGGGTTGCCGAAACCCTGGCAATTCCACGACAGAATTCTTATTTTATGGTGAGAATAAGCTAGATAAAGCATAGGTTTTGAACCAGAACCAATCTTAACATAGAAATTGCAACCACTATGACTAATTAGACTGACAACTTCACAAGAGCAATCACAATAATCAGAAGTAAAGGAAACTTTTTGCTGGCAATCAATCAAACAATATAAGCAGATTGAGGTTCCCAGGCACACTAATAACACAATTGAAGCTAAAACTAATGGTATTCCTATGATTATTAACTAGAAGATTTGGGGTCTAGAAATTAATACAAACACACAATAAACCATAAGAATTAAAAAATAAATTGGATAAATTCAACAAATCAAGATATATGGAAAACTTAAAACAAGAAAGGGGTAAGATAGGAACCTGATTTGCTGTACTTGTGGTTGAGACAGTAGCAGGAAGATGGTACAATGTTTCATTTGGATCTCCAACTCCATTCTTAACATCTTCCATGTTCAAATCATAACCTCCATGGCTAGTACCCTCGATCTCAGATTGACCGCCTCTACAATTGACAATCATTTGTGACGTCTCACCGAAGTCAGGGTTTTGAGAATTCATTTCTTGAATAACATGGTAATCTTCCAAGCCCGAGTCTCTACTTCTCTTAAACTTTCTCGGGTTAGATTCATCTTCATCCGGTTCGTCAAGCCTATTTCCACCCAAGTTAACAGGCCCATTGGCAACTTCAGAAACAATCTCACCCTCTTGCACGCCAAATGAGCATGTTTTGCATAAAATTCTTGAAATACTGGTTCTGTCATGTTGAAGATGAAAATATTTCATGCATGTTCCTCACATAATTCTTTAATATAATCAATTACAAAGCAGTCAGGTAAGATTTGCCTAGGTTGTTTTTCAAAATGTTATCTTATCCAGACTTTTTGTTTCGCAACCGTTAGAATCCAAGTCCCCCTTTTGAGAGGTTTACTAAGATCAACTTCAATTTTTGCAGTTGTCACCCTTCCTCTTTTAGTGTAGCCTTTACCTCTATCTTTGACGATTTTCCTTCCAATGTCTTGACAAAGTTTGTCAATAATTCCATCATCTACATGTTCCAGTAAAAGGCCCTTGAACATGACTGAGAAAACCTGATGAGTAAACTCGTAATTCTCCAACGGTATCGAGTTATCATAATTTTTCAGGACCACAAGGTGTTCAAAAATGATCCAAGGCTTTTTTTTCAAGCACAACATTCACATCATACGCCGTTTTGAATTTGAATACAAATATATTTTTGCCTATCGTGTGTATTTCCACCCTTCTATGCCTTCTCCAGATAATGTTCACATCATGCTGAACTTTATCAAAATCGATATCGTCTTATGAGATTATCTTGCCTAACAAACTGTTTGACCATTTGTTAGAAGCTACATCTATTTCTTCCTCAGAGATTAAGCATCCTCTTGCACTGTTTAGCTGGTTCATACCCAAATTTGACTCTTACAGTCTCCTAGTTAAAGCAACCATTTAAAATCTTGAACTTTGAGACATTTTTGACAGGAAAGCGGTATTATTAATTCCCAGAGAGGAGTGCAGGATTAATGGGTGAGTGGTTTTCGGTTCAATGCAGAGAATTATATAGAGGTAATTAGGTTTAGGGTCAATTTGACTGATTATTTCCTTGTTTATGGAGAATATTTCCAAGGTTCTGAAAATTTGTTGAGATATTCAAGTAATGTAGTTTATGAAATTCTGCTGAGATATAGGGGTGTAATTTAGGTAGGTAGTTTTATTTTATTTTTTAAAACCAGAATTGCGCCCTAACAGATAACTTTCCACCTAACAGGCCCTTAGTTTCGTAGATTTTGAATTGAATAATTTCATGGTTCTGGAGTTGGTAATGGATGAGAGATTGATTAATCATAGTTATGGTAGTGAAACGTATATGTTCATGGATCATCCCATAGGAGATCCTCATTAAGGATACCACAGTAAAAAGTGAGATAAAGCCGTTAATGGAGTTAAACATAGCCATATTCTAAGATATGGGAAACACTAAAGTTCCAAATGAGTAAAGGAGGATCCAAAAAATGCACCACTGCTCCCTTAAAAGACCACAACTGGTACACTAATGAAATCAACAAAAACTGCAAATTACAAGGATTAGTTATCCATGAAAACACCAGGAAAAGGAAAACAAAGAGAAAGTTAGTAAAGAATTTTAAACCATTAACATATATAGATCTACAAATCTAACCAAAGAATTCACATATAAGTTAAAACATATCTAAGACTACATTGAAGAAATCAATGAATACTAAGTGGATATCTTGTGGTTGCTATCTTCTTGACAGTCTTTGTCTATATTATGGCGCTCACACAAGGTGTGTCTTGAATATGTTGATATAGAAAAGATTATGGTGTACTTGGTACCTTCATCATTTCATATAGTGTACGAATGAACGGTTTGTTTAGGTAAGTTATGTTTGTGATAAATGTTAATACTTTTGTAGTTAAAAGAGAAAAATTGCCGTTGTTTTAACACTTGTACCATGAAGACCAAACCAGGGTCGTCATCCTTTTTTATGTGCAGACTAACGACCCCGAAAATGCAATTTTTTTAGTTACTTTTGTTGTTAGGGTATTAAAATTCTGATCATGACGACCCCCTGTTAGTCGTCATATATAGTATCAAAATTTAGATTATTATGACAGACTGTGCAAAAACTTGACCCTTTCCTGGATGAAAACTGATGCAGATCGGAAGTATTTTAAAGATGATAAACTGATGTATATCGGAAGCATTCTAAAGCTGATAATTGTCGCAGCGGAACGAATACTTAAAAGTAAACCATAGATTGTTCAGACCTCAAAGTATTTCTTACGAATATAGACTATGAACGAATGATCCAAACCGAGTAACTCCGAAAAATCACAACTATGGATAAGATAATTATTTGGACCTCAGGATGAACCCAACTATAAATAAAAATAAAAATAAAGTTAAACAAAGTTTAATATCAAAAACATAATTTAACTAATCAAAAGAGTCTACCAATTTTCATTTTTGGAGCTCCTTATATAGATAACTCCTCCTAAAAAGAACCTAAATTTAACAAAAATATTAAAAAACAAACTTATTTCCCAAGGTATCTACTACCTATAGGCAACTTTCTTAACTTATTAAATCTCTCAAAATAAACTTCTAGACTCTCCAAATTTATCCTAAATAATAAATCCAAAAATTAATTATTTTTGTACTAAAAATATCGTTAATAAAATACAAATAATAATAATAAAATAATGTATTTATTTTCCATAAATCTCCCTCCATTATTCTACCGGTGTTGAAGAAGATTTGTCCTCGAATCTTTCCAGTACCATGTTCTGCATGTGTAACTCATTGATGACAATCTTCAAAAACATGAATTGATGTCGTGAAAAAAAACTTTATTACTATATGGAAGTATGATGTGAACCAAAATGGATCTTTATAAGTTGATTCAATGAGTTATCCTTTGTTAGGGTATGCATGGAAGGCCATTCGTCTAACTCATTGATCAACAAAATTATTCTAAACCGTAGGCAAATAAAATATAGCACTATCACGAATTACCAAATAATTAAGTTTATTAGGATTTCACGACTCACCATAAAAATATCGCGTGAGCTATCTCTTTGTCAACAAAAGGATGTTCTTCGCCTGGTTGAGGAGTAGATTCCATACTCCCCTCATCATCGGGATATTCATCGAATATTGGAGTCGTATTCCAATCAGTAATATCTTGCTTTTGTTCATCCTCATGACAACAAATCAAGTCTTCAATGTCGTCTTTTTCGCTATAATTTTCTTCTACTAGTGAGCATGGTTTAGATAGAGATTTTGGTAACTTCTTCAAATAACGTTCTACCTCTTCCAGAGTCTCATTCTTTAATTTCAAATATTAATATTTTCTCGGATCTCGTCTTGGTGGAAACTTATAAACCCAAGCTCTTCGTCTTAGAAGCATCTTATTATTCCTAGACTCGATTTTGCTATGGTAACAACTGATGCAGATCGGAAGCATTTAAAGATGATAAACTGATGCAGATCGGAAGCATTTTAAAGTTGATAATTATCGTAGCAGAACGAAAATTTAAAAGTAACTGATAGATTGTTCAGACCTCCAATTATACTTACAAATAAATACTATAACAAATGATCCAGACCTCATAACTCTAAAGAATAAAAACTATAGATAAGATTATTTAGACCTCAGGATGAACTCTCCTATAAATAAAAATCAAAATAAAGTTAAACAAAGTTTAACATCAAAAACATATTTAATTAATCAAAAGAGTCTACCAATTTTCATTTTTGGAGCTCCTTATATAGATATCTCCCCCACAACAAACCCTAAACTTAATATAAAAAACTTATTTCTTAAAATAAACTTCTAGACTATTCTAAAATTACCCTAAATAATAAATCCGAAAATTAATTGTTTTTGTACTAAAAATATCATTTTTCAAGGACTAAAATAGAACTATTATTATTATAAAAAGATAGATAAAGAATTACACAAGGTCAATTTGGAGGGTTGGCAGCCTAGCAACAAGCTGAGCACCAACACCCCTATGAATAACAACTCGTAATCTATGGAATAGAAAACTACCATGACCACTACATGCATCAAGATTAGCTAAACAATTCTTAAGCCTTTTCGGAAACACAACAAAATCCTCACCAATCTCCCCTAAGGTAGTGAAGGACGGGACCCCCCAAGTTGTACCCATGAGCTGCACATTTCTCAAGATATTTGTTACATTTACACAGAACAACATTGGCAATGGCTTGTCCTGGCTTAAAGACAGAACCCGCACTAGTGGTGAAGGATGAAACACTAGTGACATTGAAACACACATCCTGCCCATTTCCCCAGCTATAGACAAAGATGTCTGCAGGTCTCAAAGCGGTACCGTAAAAAATAAGGCCCAGAGACACTTCCTTCCTAGCATGAACAACATCCTTGTAACAGATGTCAGCAATCACATCCCGAACAAGATCATGACGATACTTAATCCCAACTTCACTGGCACAATGCAAGGCATGATCACCAAAAATATCCATTTCCCGCTTGCAGCAAGAGCACAAACCCCTTTTGGGAAATAGTGGGATGCTAAGTCGATAACACAAAATAACTTTAAATTGTCTCTGCCCAATACACTGATGGAGTCCACTTATGAGAATCGCTAAAAGGTAATCTTGAGCTCGTTTGATCCTGTCAGATAACCACAGAGTAGAGTCTCTCCCAGTCAAGGTAAATTGGTTTGGTATTTGCTTCTTCATAGCATCAAAATAAACAACTGCCAAGGAGTGCATGGAAGGGGGGGAAGTTTCTTCAATGTTGTATGAAGAAGGAAAACCACAAACTTGAGTGAAGGACTCTAGAGCCTTCTGGTAAGTTAGACTGTTCTCAGAACATGCATGGTGTAGGCTTCAGAGTATAATCTGCTGTACAGCCTTAGTCTGATTCTGAGAAGCTTGAAAACAATATTTGCTGGTGTCGGACATAGTGTAAATCCCCAAGCCACCATCTTGGATAGGGAGAGTAGAGATGCGTAGTTGCAGAGGGCCAAAACCAGCACTGTCTCCCGTCATAAGGTGTCTTAAAAATAGCCCAAGATGACAGTCAAAGAGATAAATACCTAGATGAAGGGCAAACGGCTTGGTAGTACGCTTCGTAAATATAATTTAGAAACACCAACACAATCGCGTAACAAAAGAAGTTCACACTAAGGATCCTTAAGCTTCTTGATAGATGTCATCAGTTGGATAGTCTTGTTGACCCTACTGAGCATCATGTCACTACGAAATTGTAAATCAAGACTCACATGACCTCCAAGGAGTTTCACACCACCCTCGACCACCACGTCCAGCTTTTGGTTGAGCTTGAGTTTCAACATCCTCTTGAAATTCTTCATGAGTATCAGAAGAAGCTTCGCTGGATGAAGACCTGTTCCTCTTGGTACCACTTGGTTCAGCAATGTCACTTGAAGCACTTGAATACACAAAGATAGCTTCTTTTTCAGGGTTGGGTATGTATTTAACCCGGTTCCGCAGTTTCTTCATTTGTGGAACCGTCATCTTTTGGTTAGCATTAATGTAACCGGTAATGTCCTTGACAACGACCTTACATCTAGAGGCCTATTTACATATCAAAAGAATATCACAAACTTGTATATAATTCAAAAACTTACATTTAAATAAATTCTAAATTTAGTAGTGTAATAACATACCATCATCAGGGATCGATCCTTCTAATGCTTCACCAACTTCACTAGCTCATTCTGTGTTTTTAGAGTAACCTCTTTGTTTTGATACTATGCCGCTTCTGGATCCATATTAATCACATAAGGATGACCCCACTCAAGAAACCAAGGTAAGTAATCTTCTTCGGCTTCTCTTGTGCCAGGAATTGGTGTTAACTTATGCATTTTAAGTTGGTAGTAGAGTGCAGTATGGTTTTTCCAATTGGCGACTGCTGGTACTGGGGTGAAATTTAGTTTCATTTGAGTTTTTCCACAATCTGAAATGGTGGAGTGTTCTTTGATTACTTCAAAATATTCTTCGGTAACTATCTTCTGGACATACCCAAGTTGAAGTAAAACTCTACGAGGATTGTACATCACAAACCCTATAGGATGATACAACGGTCCATTGTAGGTTGACACACTTGAAATGATGTGTGGGTCCTCTCCATCATCATTGAGCTTTAGTTATGGGTCAAACACCACCTTGTCCACTGTCATAGCGTCCAACTTAGACCTAATCTTTGCAATGAATGGCTCTTTATGCTTCTGTTGAACTCAATTATAAGGATATCTCCTTCCGGTAGGTAAACGATCATGCCATTTTGGATCCTCACTTGGCCTCAACGTAGGAAAATGTCATAAAACCATGACTGCATAAAAGTGAATGATACATACTTGGTTATGCTACCTGGACAATCAAATTATAATTTCATTATAAATGAAATTTCAAAATCACCGAAAATTACCTAGACAGTCAAAACACTTCCTCCAACTTGATAGCAATTCTATCTCGTAGCTTTACCAAGATTTTCAAGCAAATAAGAAAGGGTTGCGGTGGCCCATGAGTAATGCAGTACCTCATTATTCATATAAAGAGAAAGTGTCTTCAAAAATTGGAGATAAGAAGCTTTGACCCGGTTACCCGTAATATCGGGTAAAATGATGGTGCCAAGACCATACAACAAATAAGCAATAATTGTATGCCTAATGCTATCTTCGTCCATCAATTCATCTTGTTCCTTATTTTTGGATCTTTCAAACATTTTCCTTAAATTCGTCAATTTAATCTTTCTTGCAATGTTGACCGCTACATTTGTTTCATTCCTATTTCTTACCCTTTTGGCTCTAGGTTTGGCTCCAGCGGCAAGTTCAAACGGCTCTTCTGCCATTTGCTTGTCCCACCCAAGACAGTCTTTAGCCAAGTCACAAAGCTTATCAAAATGCGTTGAGTCGTCAAAATCTTCAAAAACAGCTTTACCTTCTATGGGGAGCCAAGTAATTTGATTAACATCGTCCTGGGTGATGGTCATCTCGCCGAACGGGAGATGAAAGGTGGTGGTTTCGACCCAAAACCTTTCTCTGAATCCAGAAAAAGTGACAATATCGAAGTCCTTTTGCGAATACTCAATTGCAGACCATAAACCCGAAGCTTCTACCAAGGCTTTAACAGCATCACATTCTTCATCCAATGGCCAATAAAGAGTTGTTTGACGCTTCAGTTTAGAAACCGCTTTTGTATGATCCTAGACAAAACATGAAATTTTTCAAGAAAGATTAAATAATAGAAAAAATTGAATGAGACAAAGTTAGGGAAAGATCTTTACCTCTGCTGCACAAACTCTTGCAACCCATGAAGTTTCATAACTAAATAAGACTCCGCCCTGATCTCTGGGCAAACCCCAAGCACTTTCGTCCGCCTTGGGCAGCATTAACACCATATCATCGATTACATCTTTTGCTGAAGGTGGAGCTTTATACTTCTTCTTTCCTTTGCATTCGTCATCATTTGTAGGTGGAAGATCATCTTCATTTGTAGGTGGAAGATCACCATGTTCTTCAATTTCAGGATTGGTTTGTTGAGCAACCGCAGTACACGGTCAGTCATTTCTTCTCTTGGTCCACCAATGATGATACCTTTGTTCCTTTGTTGAGCACCCAGTGGAATCTTATTACGAGGCGTTAGAGTCCGCTCATGACTTGGCGTTACTTCTTTCGTTCTCTTCTTCTTTTCCTTATCCTTATCCTTTGGTTGTCGATTCCTAAAAATGTCAACAACTATGTTTAATACATACAATGAAGTAAACTGAAAACTGAGGTGAACTTACTGTTTGGAAAACCAACATAAGGTGTGGAAATTAGTTAACATACGGTTTGGTTTCCAAAACATACGAAAACACAGTAAAATCTACGGTTTGAAAACCAAACAGTAAGAAAAGGCCGTTAAACCTACGGTGTGGAAAAGACACATACGGTTTGGAGAAAAAAAATACAAAAACTTTCTCAAGGATTCCTATACAGTTTGAAAAGAAAACCGTAAGTAAACTCAGTTAATCATACGGTGTGAAACTATCAACCTACGGTTTGGAATTTAGGGTTAAATTTCTATTGCAGAAGAATCTCATACGGTTTGAAAAACAAACCGTATGGAAAAGCAGTTAAATCTACGGTTTGGATCCTTGAATATTTCAAACCGTATTACTGTCTACGGTTTGGATCTTTAAAAGCAGTTAAATCTATGGTTTGGAAATTAAGAACTCCAAACCATAGGCAGTTCTGAAACCGTTTTTTTAAATCTAATTCAATCTAATATACCTATTCATGCAACAAAGGAAGAGCGCAACCGTGAATCGCTCTGAAAATCAATAAATTTCCAATCCTTTCACGTATTTTCACCAATTTTGATCAATAAAAACTATATTGGATCTAAGTTAAAGTTATACCTAATTACAGTAAAAACTCCATATATTAATAGCCTTGGGACTTTACAAAATTATTAGTATATGGAGTTTATTAATATAGAGAGGTATATCATTTTTTTCTCTAACTCAAAGTATGTAAATGGTAAATGATATGGATGTCTTCCTTAATCATCCAAATGAGCAACAAGTCGTATATGCCCTAACCGAAGAAGAAATCATCGATGGAATTTGACAAGAAGCGGAGGGAGATAATCCTGATAATGATAGTACGGATATACCAAATATTTCATGCCAAGAAGCTTTAAACATGCTCGACAAGTTGGAAATATTTTGGCTTCAACAAGAAGGTGCACGTAGTAATGAGGTCTTACACATCCGCAAATCAAAATATGCGATAACAATCAAAAAAGTTACATCGTTTTCTCAAACAACTATCGATAAGTATTTTATTTCATCTTGAATTTTGATGTAACATGATCTATAAGTTTCCAACAATGATGATTATATTAATATATGGAGGTAAATTCCTTATGGTGGGACTAGAAGAATCTATTAATATTAAAATATGGAAGTTATTACTATTTATAACTGGCCCAAGCTGGGACTATGATTTTTTATTAATATATAGAGTATCAATATATGGAGTTTTTATTGTACTCAACGATTTCTTCACTTTGGTAAATGGGTTTTTTTTAAAAAAATTCATCTACTTTTTCTTCCCTTTAACACTTAATCTAATTTAGCCTTTTCACTAAGTATAAAAGAGATTCATTAATCTAATCATTATCTAATTAAATTATTAGCACTAACTAAATGAGAGTTTTTTAGTAATTATGAAAATATTTTAGATAAGGGTTTTTTTAAATTACTAACGAGTGACCCATTTTTGTCTTATTAGGTTCAGTCCAAAACCGCCTCAAAAAAAAAGAAAGTCCAGACCTAATTAACTAGGTACAGATTAATCCAAAGTTTATTTAAAAATGTGTAAAGACGATGCTAACCTTCACACGTGTTTCATAAAGCACACGCGCGACAACAAAAACCGTATTCTAACTGACACATTGAATGTGGACGCGACACGTTCGTTCAAAAAATAAATCGAAATTTAAAACTGAGAAAAAACCCCGGAAATATTAGTATTTCATTTAGCAGAGAGAAGAGAAAAAAAAACTTAGAGAAAAGAAAACTCAGAGAAAAGCTTTAACCTAAAATCCAAAATCGAAAATCGAAACCCTAAAGCTTCATAATCAAACCTTAAATCTTCGTAGAATTGATGAATACAATAGTAGTAACATCATGATGAAGCCAAAAAAACTAGCTGCAAAGCTGAAATCACAAGAACTATCTTCTGAAGAAATAAGTTCAAAATCACCAGGACCGAAGACGAGATCAAAATCCATAGCAGTTTCAACATCAACTGTAGCAGAAGATACTTCAAAATCACCACCACCAAAGAAGACATCAAAAACTTCAAAGAAATCATCAAAAATTTCAAAGAAATCAACATCTGGTCGAGCAAAAAAAGGTACTGCTACTTCATTTACTGTCCATTTTTGTGTGTGTTTGAAACGGTTTTCCATCTCTTGTGTTTACAAGTGTACAGATCTGTACACCGGCATGCTGTATCATGTTTATATGGCATGATTTGCTTGTCTTGAAACTGTTTTCCATTTCTTGTGTTGATGTATCATGTTTATATGGCCTGATTTGCTTGTTTTGAAACTGTTTTCCATCTCTTGTGTTTACCAGTGTACAGATCTGTACACCAGCATGCTATATCATGTTTAGGTTTTACCTATTTCCCATCCCCATTTCTCCTATTTCCCATCCCATCCAAAATTTTTAAAATAAATTTACTTTCCAATTCTAGTTTTTCCTATGTACCACTCATAAAAATCAAATTGACTATGACCATAATTATTACCATTTTTGGTTGTCTTCTTCTTCGTTAAAACCTTCTTTCTTATTAAACAAAACAGAAAACTATCAAGTTAGAAACTCTAGGTTACTTCAATTAATAATCATCATATACCTATCTTTTTTGTTTTTTAATCGTTTAATTTGTGTGAGATTAAATGAATTAATCGGAGACTAATTGGTAAACCATTATTATGGAAGATTTCATTATGAAAATTTTACGGGAAAATATCTAAACCCTAGTGCCATTATCAATTGCACTCTGAGTACATAGGTATCTACCAAAACATACTAAATTTCAGATCACGCAGTTGACAGCGTACAACGGGTGAAATTAAATTAACGCAAAAAATAGTTGCATATACTACCAATTCAACCTAGCGACAAAACTAGCGGATGATCCAACTGATAGTGTAAATCAGTCACGCAACATGTTCTCCAACTAATTTAATATGATGGCCTAATCCCCCGTCCACCATTTTTAATATCTATCCTACATAACACCATCAACTGTCTCCTTCTCTGTATTCACCAAATGTGGTGATGAATCTCATGTAGATGGAACTGGGTAGTGGTCGGTGGTTACGAAGATGATTATCTAGGTTTTTTTTATTTGCTTTTAGTGCGGTTTTATTTTGGGTGTAAATAAAAAGTCAATAGATGATATTTAGGATATATGAAATTTTATAGGGTGGTACTTAGGATAATTAGGGGTAGGATTTAAGAGGGATGGGAAATAGGAAAAGAGGGGATGGGAAATAGGGAAAACCCATGTTTATATGGCCTGATTTGCTTGTTTTGAAACTGTTTTCCATCTCTTTTGTTTACCAGTGTACATGTCAGTACACTAGCATGCTATATCATGTTTATATGGCCTGATTTGTTTGTTTTGAAACTGTTTTCCATCTCTTTTGTTTACCAGTGTACATATCAATACACCAGCATGGTATATCATCTTTATATTGCCTGATATTTATATGCTATATCATGTTTTGAAACTGTTTTTGATAGATTTCTGTAAGAGTGTAAAGATTTGTACACCTGTATTGCTCTAGTTAGTTTTCTATAGGAGTGTATAGAGTTATACACCTGTATAATATTATCTTATTTGATTAATACTCTGTTAAATAGTTGTGTGTACATAGTTGTACATCTATGTGACAATTTTGTCGTTATGGGTATAATGTATTATTCTTCTTGGTTCATTTTCGTAAATACCAACAAACGTTATAGATCGGGTTTCCATGCAATCAGTGACTTTGTAAATACAAACCTTAAGGAAGATAAAAAAAAAATGAGGAGGAAAAGTATGGTTCACCGATTAACAATTAGAGAAGCAAAATGAGGGACCATTCTGGCCTGTTGTAGATATCTTTGTCCACAAAAAAGCAGATCAGATACATGAGAAAGATCCCGTTAAAAAGAGAGATGATATATGGACTAGGAACCCGAACTCAATCATGAAAGTCGTGAAACAGTGCCGCCATGAAAATTGTGAAACAGGGCAACATTATTTCTTGTTTGATACTCTCAAAGATAAAAAGAAAGTGGCAGTAAAGAGTGAACCTGAAGATTTGTTTCTAATTTTTGGGCTAGAGATGGTGGCAACAGAACTTGAAAAGGGAGAAGATGAAAAATCTGCAGCTGAAAAAAGATACGGTCCGCTGATAAACAGATTGAAACTAAAGAAACCAAATGAGCTGGGAAAAATGTGGAGAATGAAATCTTACGTGTCATGAGGGAAAAACCAAATTCGCAATTGGAGATTGAAAGAAACGCTGAAGACTTAATGGTGCTTCTTACTATGTACCTATGCATCACGGTCTTTTTTGCCCAGGCAAACGGAAGTATGATTAGCAATAACAAGTATGCACACTTTTTTGAGTCTGTGGATAGGATGAAGAAAACTTGCTGGCCAGTTCATATACATGAGTATCTAATGGGAAGCATTAAGAAACATATCCATTCACCACTTAAAGTTAATGGTTGTGTGATTAATCTGTTGGTGAGTTGACATGTGCACACAGTTGTACACCTGATATATCCATTCACCATTTTAAATAATTTTGTTCATTGTGTTTGTCAATTTCTATTACATTTCTAACTATTCACCTATTTGTTAATGCAATATTGGTTTGCTGAACACAATAAAAGCATGCGCCCGACCAATGATGAAGGTGTGCCAAGGCTTCTCAGGTGGATCATCAGCGACGTCAGTAATACAATCGAGAAAGACCTGAATGATGCCATGAAAAAGGTATCTCAAATAACTTTCTTGCAATAGTATATATACATTAATATACACCTTTAATAAGGTGTACAAGATTGTACATTGGTGATAGATTTGAAGAAATTTTTTTATTGTGTACAACAATGTACACTTTTAACACATGTGTAAAAAATTGTACACATGTGATCAATATTGATACTTTGGCATGTTTTCAGATGCAACCAGGATGGGTAAAGGCTTACACTGATGAAGAGCGATTGCTTTTGGATGAGTACCGGAAGGTGAAACAAGAAAATACCATAGATGCAGTGAAGGAAAAGCTGCGCATATCAGATATGCAAAGAAATGAGTTGCATGATGAATTTACTGAATTTGAGGATAGGCATGAAAAGCTTCTTACTTTTATTGAAGAGAAAAGCATAAAAATAATCATGAAGTTGGCCTAATGAACTTGACAGGAAAAAAGTGAATGATTTTCGTAATTACACTTTGGAGGAAATATTTAAATTTGCAAAGAAAATACGGCTTGAAACTGAGGAGAATGAGGAGGTTGAGGATGAGGAGATTGACGAGGAGGAGAAGGAGGAGGAGGATCAGGAGTATGAAATTGAGGAGGAGGAGGAGGAGGTTGAGGAGGAGCACAAGGATGATGAGGAGAACAACGGTGATGATGTTGAGATGGAGGACAACAATGGAGGCCAGACTGCTGGAGATGACGGCAAGACTACTAATATGCCAAGGTATAACAATATTTTTATTAAAAATAGTCATTCGTTGCTTTTCATCTTCTCTATATGTGTACGTTGTTGTACACCAGTGTGCCGAAACTCACGCATTTACTCAAAACTTGCTTCTTTTAGCACTCATTCATCAAAAACTAGTGAGGAAAGTGAATCTGGCAAAGGGTCTGAGCATCAAACTACTAACAAGCCGAGGTACGATGATCCAATCTTACATCTCTTTTTATTTTATGTATGTTTACATACTTCTACACAATGCTAAAAAATCGTATATAATTCATATACTTGTGTATAATTCTGTACACCCTTAACATTTCTCCAAAAAAATTGCATTTTTCAGAAAAGAAGATGTGGAATATGGAACAAGCCGAGGAGTTGAGTCTCAAACTGACAAAGTAGCTAGGTGTGAAGCTGCTAACAAGTCAAGGTATAAAGAAAATGATCTCAGCTTACATTTGTTTTTGTTTTCAGTATGTGTGTACAAAGATGTACACCTTTATGATTTTTTCTGTATTTGTGTACATACCTGTACACTGGTGTAAAACTCTGTACACCATTGAAATTTCTCATAAAAAATGCATTTTTCAGTACTTCTATGCCAAAGACAAATGAAATCCCTGAAGATCAAGAAGACCAAGTGAACCTTGATGACCATAATGTGATGGATACCACTCGAACAACTGAAATTGATGAAGCTACAATAATTGCAGCTCAAGCCATATGTCAGTTGGATCCTAAAGAAGTCCTTTTACTCACAAAGGGAGAAGAGCCAGAGAATAAGCCTTATACATCAATTGATGACCTTCTAGATAACTTGTCTGAAACTGTGTTTGTAAAGCTTGAAAAAGGTTGTTACAAAATGGCAACACCTGAAGTGAAGGAAAAGATGGCAACCATGATCCGCCACGATTGTCCAAGCTTTTCATTATTGAGCCAAGAAGAGCCAAAATAAGAGTAGTCGCAAAAATCATTATCCAATGAAGATGTACGAGAAAGGATCGTTGCTAAAGCAATGCAGTTCATCCAACAACATCCTAGTGAATTTTTTAACAGTCAAGAGGTAGAAGAACAGAAGACACCAGTGAGGACAAGAGCAGGGAACATGAGGGAAGCAGATATGTTGAGGACACAAGCAGCTGGCAAGTTGTCCAAGACACCACAAAAGAGAGTTGCAAATAAAAAGCTAGATCCTGAGTTCAATGCCTAGGGTAAAACCAGACCAGTTAGGATAAAAGCGGATCAAAAAGGAAA
Source organism: Papaver atlanticum (assembly GCA_023531105.1). NCBI lineage: Eukaryota > Viridiplantae > Streptophyta > Magnoliopsida > Ranunculales > Papaveraceae > Papaver > Papaver atlanticum. The sequence goes on from JAJJMB010000061.1 coordinate 4,350,671, forward strand.
GGGGATCAAATCGGGACAAGAATCAGGCTATGATGCACCACTAAAGAGAAAGGCATAGGAATATCATCCTTCTAATTCATTGCAAAATGTTCGTCAATCCCCACTATACCAAGCCATAGAAACAGGAGAGGACAGAAGAAGGATACATAAGTTCTTTGACTATGCAAGCTTGAAGTAAGTTCACAAAACACTACCTCACACTATCCACATGATTGAATCTTATATAAAAAAAATTATGTTCACCACTTTGTACACCATGTTAACATTTCCTTTATGATTCTGCAGCACTGTAGCTTGGGAACTAACAAGACTGGATGATCCAACAGTCAAGGAAGATATTCTGATTGTGGGACAAGTACTTCGTGACCTGATGTTCAACAAATATCTGGACCAAGAGGTACCGCAGTTCTACATCCATAAACGTAAAAGAGCGCTTGTTAGAGATAACATTCGTCATGAAGATGACAAAAAGTACCTGAGCTGTGAAATTATGAGTCCTACTGCATGTGTAAATTTCTCAAAACAAATCAAAAATGTCATATATAGTTACTTTAATGTTGTGTACATAGTTGTACACCTAATTGACATGGCGTGTTCTATGTGTTTTCAGATTTCTTTAGCTATGTACATAGATGTACACCAATATGTTATATGATTGACACATGGTCTGTTAAGTGTTGGCATGGATGGTTGATTGTTAGATTTATTTAGGTATGTATATAGTTGCACACCTATATCATACATCATGGATATACGGTCTGTTTTCAGGCCTAAAATGCTTGATTTGTTAGTTTTCTGTAGTAGTGTACATGCTTGTTAGTTTTCTGGTCTGATTAAGGTGAACCTAATTCATTTTATTTTCCAAAAAATTATTGATTGTAGTACTATGTCAAGTGTAATATCACCAGCGAGGTACAAAAGCTTGTGGTTGATTTCATACGCGACATGCCTGAGAATCTGGAAGTTCTTATAATCCCCGTCAATCACTCTACATATCAAATGATGGTGGGATGGCACTGGTCACTTTTGAAGTTTGATTCTGAAGCTCTGAAATAGAAATTGTATAACTCGTTGCCTTCAGAAAATGAGCAGTCATATAAAGAGGATGCAAAGCGACTAGCAGATGTGGTGCAATTGGAACTCAACAGGAAGAGAGCATTAAAGGGTCACCCACCTATAGAAGAGCACGAAATAAACATCATGCCATTCCCTTCACAAGGAATCAACCCGGACTGCCTAATATACACTTATTCCTTTATGAAACGAAGTCTGAAGAAAACTAAAAGTATAGAAAGAGATCAGCAGCGGGTCGAAGGCATTTGTCAGCAAATGAGATCAAAATTGGTGGCCAAGATGCTGAAAAAAGTCGGATGTTATGAAAAGGTGTGGGATATAGCAAAGGATGCGGAGCATAAGGAGTGGAGCCAGAGTAGAGGAATGCAACCATTTAAGATGAAGAGGAGTTTTTAATCTTCATACAAGATCACTTTCTGAATTGCTTCTAAACATTTTAAATCTTCATACAACTTTTTAAATTTCAGTTTTCAACTTTCTGTTTAAGACTTATCACTATTATAAAGACCTTGAATTAATCTTTTTATTAGTTTCAATATTGATGTTTTGAAAATAGACTTGTGTCAGTACTAAGGTGTGTATTACAGGTTAGTAAATATTAAGGTGTACATGATTTTATACAGTTTTTGACAGAGTAGAAAATCTCAATAATGGCTCAGGAAGGTGTACATAATGGTACACATGTACTGACAGAAACATATAATACAAGAGGCATTAGAAAAAGTAATATCCTAGAATCTTTCCAAACAAAATAACCTAGTATCATCCATTGTACAACAAAATAAACCTAATTAATTGCATTAGAACTAAAAATATTGAATCTTTCTAAACAATATAACCTAGTATGATCCATTGTACAACAAGGTGTACATAATGGTACACATGTAAAAAAACAGGTAAGAAAACTGAAGTGCACAGTAAGGTGTACATAATGGTACACATTTCCTGACACTAATTATCCACGCCTAGAAAATTGAAAAGACATTACCAAAAGTAAAAACCAAAAACATAGAATCTTTTGAACAAATCAAACATAGTAAAAAACATCAAGGAAGGGGGCTGGTATCTCTATTGTGGTGACCAAGGGTGAAGCACTTTGTGCAGATCATAGGTCTCTTTTGCTTCTCCCAAACATTCTTGATACGTTGTGTTCTTCATCTACCAGGTGGAAGAACGGGAATAGGAACAATAACCCTGTCACTAGGATCATAAGACTGCAACTTGTCATAATTAGGGATGGGCAAGATGATATGCTGATATGTCAAGTTATACCATTCAGTGGTGAAATATGGCTCAAAAAATGAATAAATGTTCTCCCTCGTAGCTTGAATGGCAGCACAAGCATGTGCACAAGGGAAACCATTAACTCGCCACCTATGACACGTATAAGTTTTCTGCAATAGATCTACAGAATAAGACCGCGGAGAATGAACTTCATACAATCTTTCCATGGACTCAGTTACCCTCCAAGTACGACCAATGCCGATGTTTTCCTTTAGTAAAGCCTTAAATATGGGAGTGAGCCTAGTGTTGAAAGTTTCTAGACCTTCTACCCTTCTCGTAGGATTCTTTTTCATAATCTTCAAACTAAAATAATGGAAACACAAAACTTAAATCAAAAAATGATCTAGAAGGAATATAGATAAACATGTGTACAACAATGTACACATTAAGGAAATCCATGTGTACAACAATGTACACATAGTTGCAGAATCACGGATAAAACATGTGTACAAGTATGTACATATCAAGCATATCCATGTGTACAACAATGTATACAGATAAACAAGGGAAAAGGTACACATCAAAAAAATAAAAATAAATGAATGAAACATTAAAAATCAAACTCACCGTATCGCATCGAGAAGAGAAAAAACAGACAACTTTTTGAAATCAACAATCCAATTGTTGAATGACTCGGAAAGAGTTGAAGAGTGAGTACTATATCTGCATACAGGGAAGAATGCATTTGCCCATTTCTCCTTTGGAATAGTCATGATATAATTAGCAACATGTCCACATCCAATTGCATGCATGCCCGCAAAGCTTCTTCAAAGTTAGCTGTTGTGTAAGAGTAAGCAGCTTTGTAAAACAAATCAATAAATGCCTCGGAATTCGCATCACCTGATCCAATAAGGAGATTGCATTTTATGTGGTAAAAGAAATAGCTATGATATGAGTCTGGGAATACTTTTGGAATGCCCTGCAAAAGTCCTTCTCCACGATCACTAAGGAAAACAATCTGACGACCATCAACCACTTGTTTAAGATTCTCCAGAAACCAAAACCAATTATCTTTTTTTCCCCAACAAAAACAAGAGAAAAAGTAAATGGGTAAAAACCATTATTTCCATTGACACGTGTTGCATCCATCAAAGCACCCCTGAATCTATCAGTAAGGAAAGTAGCGTCCAAGTAAATCATGGGACTAAGATACCTATAGCTATGCTTGCAAGCACCAAAACAAATGAAAATTCTTTGAAATCTTCTGGTTGCATGATCAACTTCAAACTTCACATAGCTATCAAGATTAGTTTCCTCAATGGCTTTGGCATACCAAGATAAATCGCTATACGACTTCTCGTCATCACCAAACTGTTGTTCAAATACAGGTTTTTCCCCTCTACCGGCATGATGATACTTAATATTGGACCTATAAGTCTTCTTAAAAAGTGACATGATCTGATTGGGTTTTAAAGTAGGATCCCCCTCTATACTGTCAGCGATCAAATGCTTGACTAACTTGGTTGTCACCGCAGGACTCTTCAACCTCAAACCAACACCACAGCTACAAAGAAAAATCTGGAAATAAGTAATGTGCACCACAATGTACACCTAATCAGATCTCAAAACCAACACGACATATCCAAAAAGAAGACACATACCAAGCAAGAATATGTAATTTACACCACAATGTATACCTAAAACAAGTCTACATATATAAGGTGCACAAATATGTACACCACTATGGACATACACACATAAAAAGCCTAAAAGAAAGTAACGTCGATCACAAAAACAAGAATTAGTAATGTGGACTAATATGAACATCACTAACCTATGAAGAACATTCAGAACACTTTCAAACTAACCTAAAGATGAATTCTACTGGAGAAACGATTGAAATCTGATTCATCGCTCTCACTCTCTCTCTCTGTATCACTCTCTCTCAATCTCAATCTCAGATAAAAAAAAATTCTTTTCTTTTCAAAAAACAGTGTTTAAATAGTGATACGATGGAAGGTTAGTTCTGGAATATTAAAAAATCGGATATCGCTAAATCGTTCCAAATTTGGACTAACTCGTCAAGACTGTAAAACACGGGGGATTTTTGGATCAAAGCGTCCTGGGCTTTGGGTGGATGGACTAGAGCGTCCAAAGACCACTAAAAATGGGACTAAATGTTAATTTCTACTTCTTTTTAATACAAAAAAGATGCTCTTATGGTGGGTTTGGAGGTAGAATTTTTAAAGGTGGGATTTATGGGTCCATAGGATTTGGTGGAATTACGTTTCCTTCAGTATGTTTGGTTGCCCAAATCCCTGGAATCACATTTCCCACAGGAATCAGTTTTCCAGCAAATCCTCCATACGGAGTCCGACCCCTCCCCTAAGATTTGCTGGGAAACTTATCAAGGGATTTATGGACCCATTTTTTTAAACTTTAAATCCCATATATATACAATTTTAAGATTCTGAGGGTAATACCAAACAGTAAACAAGATAATTGTATGAATCCTAGGAATTATATATGAGTTGCCAAACACACGAGGGATTTACATAAATCCCATAATTTATAATCCGATGGGATTATAAATCCTCGAAATCGTGAATTCTGCAAACAAACCCACCATTAATGTTTCCATGCCATTTTAGACAACGTCAACTTGGTTGGAGAGCTTCTACGATTAATCAGACATCAGACGGTCAGAATAAAATAAAATACTAATTAATCTCACACACGTGCAAACCTTGTAGAATGATTCTCAACATTCGGTCTCTCCATAAAACCCTCTAAAAACCCCGTCCGCCTTCGCTGCATCTCCGGAGAACAGGTTCCTCTCTCAACGAGCAAACCCTGCTGTTGAAATTATCTCCGGTTTCCTGAAATTATCTACAGGGTGGGTTTCAACTTACAATGAAAAAGCATCTGATTTTCTTTTTTTATTTGTTTCTTCAATCTAGGTTAAAAAGTCTGAACTGGGTTTCTCTCTTTTGAAGGAAAGTCAACCATGAACGCTCCTCAGCGTTACGAAAGATTTGTACTACCCGAAGGAACCAAGAAGTAATTATAAGTAATTCTTTATTAGTATGAGTATTATTTGTTTAATCTGATTAATTTATTGCTTACTCCTTTGTTAATCTCTATGTGAATTAGGGTTTCTTACGAAAGAGATACTAAAATCATCAATGCTGCTTCGTTTACTATCGAGAGAGAAGATCACACTGTTGGGAATGTCCTTCGGATGCAATTGCATAGGGATGCTAATGTTCTGTTTGCTGGTTACAAGCTTCCTCACCCTCTTCAGTACAAAATCATAGTCAGGGTCAGTACATTTTGTATTCTCTTTTGGTGTGATGCTTCAATTTAGAGTTACAACATATATGGTGCTCAAATGATGTGTTTTCGCTATTGGGCAGGTTCATACAACAAGCCAATCTTCGCCAATGCAGGCATACAATCAGGCAATTAATGATCTTGATAAGGAACTTAGTTGTTTGAAGATTGCTATTGAGGTTAGATTTCTCTCCCCTCTTGGAGTTCTTAACGTACGTTTCCGTTGTTTTGCAGTAGTTATTTTGCTACTGATTCATGCTGGAGTGTGTTTTTGGCAGTAGTTAGATGACTCTCTGAAAGTTTATTGTTTTCGCCCACCCAAGAGTAAGGCTTCCTAAAACACTCTCCACATGTTAGGAGATGAACATGATGAGGCCACTTTGTTCAGTAAATCTTTTCGTGAGCTGCGTTGTTTTGCTTAGAACTAAAAATGTAAAATGGGACTAAAGTCATGTTTTCACATAGAAGCTGATGGTTGAAAAATTCATGCTGGTGCTTGTCGAGCTTCTAGCTCAGACTGGTGTTCAATCTACCGAGGCTTAAGAGTTATGACAATAGAAGTAGTTTTCTTTTTCTGTTTGGGTTTTAGGGAAGAATAAAGTGCCATTTATTGCTGCGTAGAAAGTTTGATCCATTAGTTTGTAAGAAAATTAGCAATAACATAAGGAGAAAATAGATGTGATTTTGGTAGGAACTTTTTCATATCAAGTACTTCACTTTGAAGTATCATTTTTGATGCATTTAAACTTGCTTATTAAAGACTTAGAGATAAACTAATTCGCAAGCTTTCCTTATGCTGTTGATTTGCTCTGGATAGAAATATCTAGATTCTAGACTATGCGGGTTCAAGTACAACAAACTAAGAAAAAACACCGCAAATAGGATGTCGGTTATGCAAACAAAATTTGAAGATTTATTCTGCATTAATGCTTTTAGTGCTGAATATTAATGTGGTGGATTCTGTATGCTTTTTATGCTCTCTCTCATCCCATAGTTTTGATTCCATATTGCCACATCCACAGCTTACAGCTGAGAGAATGTTACAAGATGGCATGAATGAAATGTGAATTATGGGACAGACAAAGTGAAGTTCTTTAGATAGTAGTGTAATAACTGTTGTCAGGAGAATGAGAATATGGACCAAAACCCTTTGTAACTCTTCGGATTTGGGGTGGAAAAAATAAAAACCAGCCTGTTGGACTGGCGTGAGACTCAGATCTTAGATGATATGCTTCACTGGTTAGAGTATCAAATCATGTGCATGATAATTCCTTGCTTAGGCAAAGAATATGATTATTAATTACTGATGATTTAATATCTTGTGCTTTTTCCTCGACATTACCAGACACTTTCCTGTTTACCCAGTATTCTTGCTACTAACAGTGTGTTATATACTCTCTGATATGCAGTCCGAGGTTGAGAGGAGGAGGCATTAGGCGTTCCAACGGTCGTGTAAATGTCTTGCTTGGATAGGGGTTTGGTTTTCCTTTTGATACAAGAAGGTGATTAGTTGAAGCAGTAGGGGTCAAATGGGTTGTAAAAATACCCTACTTCAATTGAGGGGTTTCTTTTTTTTCATTATGATCCTGTTGCTGAACACCTTTATACCGTTTTAGATAAACGGGCATATAACATATAAGACCTACAATAAGAACAAGCTTAATATGTGGTTTAAGCCATGTATTTTTTGTAGTACCCAGAAGCATCAGTCGGGAGTACCTTGTTGCTAAGCTGGGAAATGAGACTGACAGGTAGAATATTCATACAATTCAATTACAAGGATATTCTGGGTTACATTGAACTCATCCTAGGCAGTATTTTGGCAAGGGTATTTTACTTGCCTAGAATGTATGGTTTATTTTCCTAGGTATTTTACCTGATAAGTAGTTCACAACTTTATTTCTCGTCGAAAGTTGCATGGTTTATCTAAAACTGCACTACAAGTTATGGACCTATGGTAATTGCGTCATTCTATGTATTTCACACTTTATTCTGAATTATAATGCGTACCATTCAAAAGCATTCATTTGAAATAGCTATATCTAGCTAGTAGTAGTAGTACTATGATTGTTCTGAAAGTGATTCAATCTTTATACTGCGCCACCGTATCCTTTTCTCATTTAGCCCTAAAATAGGCACATCGCAATCCTGCAAAAGTTTCACACTCATATTAACCGATCATGTGAAACAGTTAGGTAGATATCGTATTTGTTAGCAATGCCAGGATGGTACAGGTTAAACCTCTTTAAGAGTGTTTGTAAATTACTAGATGAGGGGAAAGATAGATAAGCTTCTTACCTCGGCCTGCTTATAAATCACATCCCTTCTCCTATCCTCCTCCAACATATCATTGGTGGGAAGAGCTGCAGTGGTGGACGTTGTTCGCAATATGCGAATTGGAGAGTCTCCGATTACTGCATCCTGTACATGTGCAAGCCCAACTGAAATCTAAGAAAAATACTGATCTAGCACAAACTAGAAAAATAACAACTGTTCCAAAATCACTAGATATTATATTATATTTATTTATTTTTGCTAGGTATTGTATTCGGTACGTACATTGAGGAGGAGAGCAGTTTGTAGAGCATAAGGTTGCGTAAAAGTCACAAGAGCGCACTGTCTTGTCGTTGTTGTTGTCAACCGCTCATCTTCTTTTCTGCACTAACTCATAATAAACGTAAATCAATAAACAAAAAAATAAAAAAAATCATCATAACCAAACATTCAATCAATAAAATAGAGGGATCACCAATATCGTACGATAACAATGTCAATGTGCGTACGTACCTATGGATGCGGGTGCTGGCAACGGTGCCACAGTAGGAGAAGAAGGTGCTGATGTCCATGCGAGTCACTTTATCTGATAGGTTACATACCTCTATTGTTAGATCCAACGTCGCTGGATTCTTCATTATTTATTGATGTTGCTGATTAGTTGCGAAGGAATGCTAAAAATCAAGTTTTGGTCTGCATATATATAGATCAAGGAAAAGAGGAAGAACATTTGGTAGTGACGAGAATAATCAAATGATGCTAAACTTGCAAGATGGATCCACAGAGAAGGTACTTAAATTGCGAGAGAGAAAAAGAATATGTGGTTTCCCTTTTAACTCTTTATGTTTTTGCCAGATCAATTTCATTAGTAAGAGGAGCCACTTGTCCATCCAATTTTAACCACACTCTGCTTGTCCATCCCACAAGCTCCAATTTACATCGAAGGAAACTTTTTTTTTTTTGAAGCATTGCTACATGAATTATTCTATTTATAAATCTGAAACTTCATATATCTTCACCTCTTTAAGGAATAAAGTGCATTTTTATGTAAACGTTCGACCATGCATGTCCCAAAGATATTGGTAAAATATTTACTTTTTTACCCTGTTTGGTACATTCATTTATGATCGTGTACGTATGATCTAGCTAGCCATAAACTATTTTCACTTTTCGCTAGCATTCTATAATTTTCGAGGAATTTAGCATGTTTTTGACAAGAGTAGTTCTGGACAAACTTTTATATTGAACACCCCAGAAACAACTGTGTACAAGAATATAATATTTTAACCAATCAAGAAAAAAATAAAAGAATAGAATATTTTATGGAAAAAATGAAAGCGAGGAATAGTATATTTTTGGGTTTTTTTTGTGTTTCCCATCAAAAAAGATGTCTATTTTTTATTACCCATTTTTAAATTCCTAATAGGTAAAACCCCCTTTTAACTGGGATGTGCTGTGACTGCTCTGTTAAAGGATTACGTGCGCTGCACGTGTGTTAGAATAAAATTTTAAATTTTAAAAACCCAAAAATGCCCTTTAGATCCAAAAGAAAAATCAACGCCTGTCATATGATCTGAGATTTAATCTTATGGTTCTAAACAACAGACGGTCAATGAACGGACAGTAGCCTTACACGCGCCTTAAAATTTGATCCTCTCTACTCTCATCTTCCTCGGCTCCGGCGCAAAATCGTAGACGTAATTACTCTGCTTAACTGACCCACATTCAAAAACACAAAAGAACATAAATTAAACAAGCCTATATCCCAAATCTGAAATTTCAATTTTTTTTTGAAAATCCAGTGCAGAACACAGCATATACGCTTCTTGGTGGTTGCAGACAATTCTAACCCATTTTAAACATCTCTTCCCTACATATTCGAGTTGGATTATAAACCCAACCATTTTAATCATACACAATTTCGAAATCATTCAAAATCGAAGCCATTTAAAATCGAATTTCATTAATTCAGTACCATAAATGGCTACGACAACAGTAGTTCGTTAGCTTTTTTTCTGACTTGAAATCAAACCTAGCCACTTTCCTTTCTTTATTGGCTTCTAAATTATCTTCAAAATTTTCGAAAATACTCATACAATTCATAGCAATCCATAGCAACAAACCTTTAATTTCTTCCATGTTTTCTCGTTACAAATCTAACCCGAAACCTATAAAAACGCGCCATGTTCCTTATTTGTCTTAACCCATTATAGAACATAAGAAACACGGTTTTGCTGATCGTGAATTTGCTGCAACGATGAGGGGAGTTAGATGCAAGTTTCATCATGAGATGCAAAGGAAGGAGGAGGCGACAGGGAATAACGGGTATTTTGACTATAAAGTTGGAAGTAGAATTAGGTTAAAAAGGATATTTAGGATCAGGACCGTCGGATTAGCGTAAAAGAAAACAAGAGGCTGAGATGAAAAGGGTATTTATATCTCAGCTAGATTTGAGGACACACATGCAATACACGTGATCCTTTAACTGAGCGGTCACGGCACATCCCAGTTAAAGGGGGTTTTGCCTATTACGATTTTTAAAAGGGGTAATGCAAAATAGATATCTTTTTCGAGGGGGAAACACAAAATCCCTCTTTAAATAATTTTGCCTTTGATTCGAAGAAGGAATTAGAATATACCGAAAATAAGTGAGAATTTTAGAATTTCATGTCTTTCTTCAATTTCTTCTAAATCCATCATCATCTTCTAAATCCACCATCATCCGAAGAAATTCACGCGAAATTTGAGTACATTACATTATAGTGAGTATTACTTCATAGTAAAACCAAAAGATTTAGATATTCTTTTTGGAGAAATTTAACTTAGAATTGAAGGAATAAAACAAGTTCAAAATATCGAAGAATGCGAGATTTTAACTTTGTTATAATTCAGCGGTCATCTAAAGACTGTTAAAAAGCGTGACTGGCATGACTCTAACTCTGATCACTACAAACACTCTTTTCGATCGTCCAATAAAATTAGGTATGACTGATATAATTCTAATTCTGATCAATACAAGTACTCATTTCAATCATCGAATAACTTTCTGGGTGAAATGGTGGTAGGTTCCACACAAATAAAACCCCAAATTAAAAAAAAAAAAAAAAAAAAACTTCACGAGAACGAATGAATTACGTCCCATACTTTGCTTCAGAGGTGGGATCGAGGCTTGACTTTCCCCGGCTCCGACCACCCCCAAAGACTAAAAAACCCTTATTTTGTCTTTTTTTTGTTTTTTTTACTAAAATAAGTCTTATAGATAAAAGTAGGTTCAAGCTAGGTACAAAAAAAAAAGTCCATTGAGCCCAAGCCCCTCCCACATATGCAACCTAGCTCAGCCACTCATTTATTTTAATGAGAAATTTATTATAAATAATAGAATGAGGTGGATACAAATTGGGGTAAATTACTTTGACAGCATCTCCAATGCTAGGGGTGGAGGTCATCCTATGTGGAGGTCTAAATATCACATTTTTTATGGAGGTCATTCACATATGGACAAGACAAATCAAATAAAATTAAGACCTTTCAACACAAAAATCATCTTTAATCCTCAAGGTTTTACCTAACGACTTTTAAATTAACATATAGACAAATTGATGATGTGGACTTAGGCCCAAGGTTATGGAGAAGGTCTTATTTAGACTTTTTATTCCATCCTTATATAACCATGTTACAATTCCCAAGGACGTTGACCTTTGCATTGAAGACGGAACTTTGGTGGAAAAAGTTTTAAATCTTAGGTGGCATGCTTTTTTATGACCTCCACCCCCTAGCATTGGAGATGCTCCGATAAACGCATTTATGTGTCTATTTTCATCTCTTTTGTATATATTGTTAGTACCCATTTTTGTACTAATTTTTGTATTTTATCCCTTTGTAGGTGTTTTTTGAGAAATAGGCTTTTGCGGCGAAATTGGCTCGAAAAGTTGTTAAAGGCACCTGGAAGGACATTTGCTATTCGGACTCTCATTTTGGATAAGGGGTAACCCATTTCCAGGCAGCTGCTAAGCACAGACCGGGATTGGATAGGGGGACACTTTCTTCACGTTTTGAAAATGAAAATTTTGGCGGGAAATTTTGCCGCAGTGAAGAACAAAGTAAAGATTGCAATTTTGGGCTAGTTATGTAGAGATTAAAGCTCTGATTTTTCTTGGGCTTGCTTCTTAACCCTAAACAGGCGAGGTAAGGGTGTTGGAATGGATCCAAATTTGCTAGAACCCGGATTGGAGGCAAAACAGGGTTGAATAATATCACGGGTAATTTTATGGTTTATTTTTGGAAACAAACGTGAAGAAGAGGAAAGAAACTCTTCTGAGCGATTTGATTCTATCACAGAGAGAGTTTGGACAACTTGGATTGACTGAGGAGAAGTGTAGCTGATGAGAAAAGGGAAATTTCGTAACTTGAAGAGAAAGGAAAAACCAAAGATATTCTCGAATTTTCTTGGCCCTATGATGTATAAAAGAGTTGGTTCGAGTCCTAGGAGAGGAAGACTTTGGGGGAAGTTTAGAGCCTTAGAGAGGCCAGAAAAATCAACTTGAAGAGAACGAGTTCTGCTGCCGCTGCTGTTGCCGGAGAAGAAGAAGAAGAACATACGACGCACATAGAACAGTCGCAGAAACTGTTGCCGTAGCTTTCATATTCAATACCCTTTGTAACAATTCTTCCAACAGTTAGTTTCAGTTCGCAACAGTTCTATTCATCTGTAACAGTAGGTTCTGTAACAATTATATTAGTTACAGAATCCGCTGCTTTAACACTTTTCACTCTTTTAATCAACTTTTGAGCACCAAAGATGTATTTTGAGAACATGATTAATATGAGGAGCTAAACCCCTTAGCCGAGGCGACGGAGGAAGCCATTGTTCCATGAAAAGTGGCATAATTCTATTTTAATTATTTTTTCAATATTTTTATATGATTATTTGCATAGAACTAATATAGGAAAATTGATTTTTATTGAGTAGTTGTGAGTTGTTTTGATGGAACATGTTAGGTTTTAAAACTTTTGATGTTTCATGCTTTGTGTTTACAACTATTACTTCAAAAATCTATTAGAGGCAAAATATTAGAATCACTTTAAAAGAAAGAATTGCATGAATATTGATTAGAGTTTATCACTTAATTGGTTAATGGTGGAATCCAGCGTCTCGGTGTTTTCTTTATATTTTTGATACAACTTTATTTGAATTGTTGAGTTTAATTTGAGTCTAAAAATCCTTCACAAGTCTTAGAGTTCGAATCATTTTTACTACAACTACAAAACACATCAATTTTTGGCGCCGCCGACGCGGACTTGTTTTTAGGGTTTTAGATTTATTTTTTATTTTTTTTATTTTGTTCTATTTTACGTTTTTGGGTATTTGTTTTTTGTATACAGGTTTTGGAACGTAAAGAAAAAAAATTGAGCCAAGGAGTTTGGTGATTTCGTAAAGACTTGGAGCTAAAGATTAAAGCGAAAAGAACGGAAAAGAAGACAATTTTATTTTAGTTATTTTATTTTTAGTTTATTTTTTATTATTTTTTAGGGTTTTGTTTATTTTTTTAGAAAAAAAAATTTGTATTAAGGTTTCTTTATTAATTTGTAATTTTTCTTTTCTTTTTTTGGACTTTTTGGACTTTGGACACTATTTTTATTTTTTATTTTTATATACCCTACGGAAGGGTATCCTTAAATATAAAAAAATGTTTGCAGAGAAGGAGGACAATTACGATATTGTCTCTGCACCTTGGGTTCGTACACTGACACAGGAGTCAGTGGCCCGAGTCGACTACAACCGATTCATCCCCCGTCTGGAACGGGAGGTAAGATTCTGAACACTCGCGAATCCCCTGTCAGCGAGTTACTGTATTCCTTAAGGTGCATATCTGTTGAGGTTCTGAATACGGACATTTATTTTCCTAGTAAAGGGCAAGGCCTGGCCATACAAGATAAGGGTTCGGATTTCATCACCGTTCTCTTCTTGCCCGCCTTAGGAAAACAATACCGAACACGAACCCAAGCTTAAAATTTTGACTAGAACAAGACCGATAAGGTAACGAGCTTATAGGAAAGTCTTTCAAAAGGATCGTATTGGGTATTTTGTTAGCCTAGCTCAAAGTTCAGGAAGATTACTGGAAGTCGATTAGAGCCGCCTTGTAACCCAGGGAAGCGTTGCCAAAGAGGTGGGGGTATCAAAGCTCCTCTGATCTTCTCCTACTTCTCTTCGACTTACTTTATTCGGATCGTCCTACGAGGTTTGCTAAAATTGTACCCAGTTGTCTCTTGGAAGAGTAGAAGCTGGTCTAGAAACAATCTAAGTGGAGCCATCATGCTTTTTGTTTGCTAGAAATCAATAGGTTTGATTTGGTTGAGTCGTCTTTGATTTGTGATTGCTCACCCTTCCAAATTGGGAAACTCTTGTATGCCTGAACGTAAAAGAGACGCCCTAGGTAGATTTGTTAAAGAAAAACCTAGCAGTTCTAAGCGTCTCGATTACCTTAATCTAGAAAGTCCGATTTTCGGAGAGTCCTGTTTTGAACATTCTCCTGAAGAGAGAATCCGTAATACTCCGATAGTACCAGAAATGGCTACTTTGAAAGCTTTGTTGAATCCGACTAGGACCACTCGTCCCTCGTGCATTAAGTTAGCTGACACAGAAGCATATTATGAGCTTAAACTTGGGACCATACAGATGCTCCCAATCTTTTTAGGGAAAGAAAATGAAAATCCTTATTTCCATGTTAGGGATTTTGAAGAAATTTGCAGTACCCTAAGAATTAGAGGCTTAGATGATGATGCTTTGAAACTTAGGTTATTTCCCTTTTCCCTGAAAGATAAAGCCAAATCGTGGTTGTATAGTTTGACTTCTGAGTCAATCGAAACATATGAACAACTTACATATGCCTTTTTCAATAAGTTTTTCCCTAGGCATAAAACATCGTCGATTAGGACGCAAATCTGCACATTCTCACAACAAGAGGGAAAATCTTTGTATAGGTATTTCGAAAGGTTCAATGATTTGTTAACACAATGTCCTCACCATGGTTTAGAAAAGGTTAGGCTAGTTCAGATCCTTTATGAGGGTTTAGATTATTCCACAATAACCACGGTTGAAGCTCTGTGTCCAGGTGGGTTTGAGAACCAAACTTTTGATGCGGCAATGACATTTTTGAATGAAGCCGCCGAAAAAACCCAACAATGGGAAAATAGTAGGGAACCCCGGAAAACAATTCTTCTAAGCAGAGGAAACGTTAATAGGGTAGAAGGAGGCTATGAATCAGATGCCAAGATTGCAGCGATAGCTAAAAGGTTAGAAGCTCTAGAAATGGGTCACACTAGTGGTAGATTGGAGCCTTTTTGGAAAGGCCAGAATAATGAAGAGCAATCCAATGCTCTTTATAATAACACTAGACTCGATAATCGTCATAAATTTGACCCATATTCAGAAATCTATAATCCTGGGTGGAGAAACCATCTGAACCTTTCATGGTCTAAGGGCCAGAGTCAAGGTCAGTTTAGTAATTCAAATGCTCCTCCAGGTTTTGGCTATACTAAGAATCCTTCAGGATCAGCTTAGTTTCAGAATCAGTCTGATAAGAAAATTTTGAGTCTGGAGGAATCTCTCGCTTTGTTAACCCAACAAACTGCAATGTTTCATCAATCGATGATACAAGGTTTAGATGAAAATAAAAAGATGGTCCAAGATAATTCTCAGGCTATTTCCGAGTTAAAAACCCAGGTTAGTTTGATAAATGAGTCTTTGAGAGAAAAAGGTAGGTTTCCTAGTCAAACACAACCCAACCCTAGAGGAGTTCATGAAGTAGGTACAAAACCATCGAATCAATAGAATGCTATTAGAACCCTTAGGAGTGATAGAGTTGTAGACAATAAGGTATACATGCCCGAAAGTGAGCAAACTGTAGTTCACCCCTCAGGACCATCCATAGCTGAGGAGACTGATAAAATCTCTGATGATGTCAATTCGGTTCCTGAGAGGCCCTATTTTATGCCTAGAGCCCCATTTCCTCAGCTACTAGTACCAACAAAGAGTGAATCCAACTTTAATGACATAATGGAGGTTTTTAAGAAAGTTACCATAAATCTTCCGTTATTAGAACCAATTAGGCAACTTACGGCTTTTGCCAAGTTCCTCAAGGATATGTGTACGCGAAAGCGAAAGATTAGTGTCCCTAAAAAAGCCTTTTTAGCCTGCCATGTAAGTTCGATCATTCAGAACACCACAACTCCTAAGTATAAAGACCCATGTTCCCCTACCATTGCTTGCACGATAGGAAAACACAGGGTAGAAAAAGCTTTACTTGACTTAGGAGCTAGTGTGAACTTACTTCCGTACCATGTGTACTTACAACTGAGACTTGGTGAATTGAAACCCACCAAGATAACACTGCAGTTAGCTGATAGGTCTGTTAAAATTCCTCGTGGTGTGATAGAAGATGTTCTTATTGAGGTCGACAAGTTTATTTATCCTGTGGATTTTGTAGTCCTAGATACACAACCTGTCCCTGACCCAGAGAATCAAATACCGGTGATTTTAGGTCGCCCATTTTTAGCCACATCTAATGCTGTTATCAACTGTAGGACCGGACTTATGAACATATCCTTTGGTAATATGACCACTGAACTAAATGTCTTTAATGTTACTAGACAACCTTATGATGATTTAGAGGAAGTGAATATGATCAGGATCTAGTTCAGGATCTAGTTCAGGATAATTGGGACGACACTTTGTTTGGTGATTCTTTAGATGAATTTGATGAGACAATTATCTTAGGTAAGATAGATGACCAAACTTTAGAACTAGAAGAAGCTCTCGAATATTTTAAGGACTCTACAGACCCATAAATTCAGTCACTTGTGTTAGGTATTTCTGTGAGTAATGATGACCCTAAGTTTGGGGGTAGAGAACTTGAAGAAGCTCTTGAGTATTTTAAAGACTCTGAGGATCCTAAAATTCAAGCAATAATTAGAGGTTTGTCTGAGAATACTGACTATCCTAATTTTGGGGGTAGTGATGGTCAAGTATCCTTATTAGAAGTCCCTAACTTGGGACTCGAGTCCAGTGTGCCTGAGGTATTACTTGAGTCTGTCCTGACTCCACATCCCGATCCTCCTGATACTGTCCAGGAATTGGGAACTCATAGTTCGGAAAAATATGTTTGTCAAGACACTCACATGAAGCCTAAGAGGGCATCACAGATAAACCCAGTTATCTTGCAAGAAAGTTTAGATCAGGTTGTGCTCTATCTGTTAATTTTTCTAATCCTATGCAGTTGTCTCATATTAGTGGCAGTGCTATTTGGTTTTGATGACCCACAGTTATTTCGACTACTGATATATGATTTGAAAGGTAATTAGCCATTTTATGGTACTTGATGTCTGGCTGAAGACTTTAAACTTAGCACTTCTTGGGAGGTAACCCATTCTCATGCAACACGGTAATATCTTTCCTTAACTCTTTTGCTTCAAATGGTAACAGTTTCTCCTTGTTCAAGCTTTTAATTTTATCTTTAGAACATTGAGGACAATGTTAGATTTAAGTTCGGGGGTATGGGAGAAACTTTTTAGTTGCATTATAAACTCCAGAGCCTAGAAATTTATGCCTATTAAGGATGGCACTAACCAATCTAAGTGGATGGAAGCATTTTGGTTTTAGGAGTTGAGGAACCAATCTGACTAGATGGAAACATCTATAAGAGTCTATTCATAAAAGCACAGAGCTCAGGTGTTAGAAATAACATGATAGTTCACCGTATCTCGGAATCATCTTATTACTTCTGTTTTTGTTTTTGCAAATTTTTATGTTGATGTC
>JAJJMB010000061.1:4368489-4388217 GCA_023531105.1 Papaver atlanticum
GACCAATTAGACCAATCGGAATAAATATTAACACTTGGATAGCAATATGTGTGTGTTCTCCCTGTCTTCGTCGCCTAAACAAGCGTGGAATGCAGGATCTACGGGAATTACCATGTAATCTGCTGACAAGAAGCATGCGCTTGGATCCAAAAGATCTAATCATGTCGTTAAAAAAATAAAAAAATAAAAAAATAAAAAAATAAAATAAAATAATAAATAAAGGTTTATTATAAAGTCGACCACTGGTTCCCTTGTATATGCCAGCTGAGTTGATGTAGATTTAGGATTATCGACCACTGGTTCCCTTGTATATTCCAGTTGTGTTGATATTAGTCCAGACCAGTATCTCAATCCACTAGGTCATAGGTTTATCTTGGCATTGAAGTCCATTCGCAACCATCTATTTCTATATCCATCTTCTTAATCTATTCATGTGATTTGTTTGATTCCGGATATTGATGTCCATAGTGCGACTATCTGAGTAGAGCTCTGTCACTTATATATGAATTTTAGTATGCTTGAGTGCAAACTCATATACAACAATTGGAATTTCGCATCAGGGTACTTCCTCCCGTAATCAATAAGTATGCCAACCAAGGAGGTTCTTTGGTGCATTCCAAGGTTCTGTGTAGATAGCTAGGGTCTGGAGTAAAGGTTTTGTGGGTACACCTCTGGTAAACCCTCCCGAGACTATAACTCAGCCACTATGGCCACCTAGGGGTTTAAAGGCTTGTTGCACATGCTAAGTGCAATCGACGATGCCTGCGACATTGAGTTAGGATTTCATTTTTTGTAGTTTTGATTTGCTCAGGACTAGGATATAATAAGTTTGGGGGTATTTGATAGACACATTTATGTGTCTATTTTCATCTCTTTTGTATATATTGTTAGTACCCATTTTTGTTCTAATTTTGGTATTTTATCCCTTTGTAGGTGTTTTTGGAGAAATAGGCTTTTGCAGCGAAATTGGCTCGAAGAGTTGTCAAAGGCACCTGGAAGGACATTTGCTATTCGGACTCTCATTTTGGATAAGGGGTAACCCATTTCCAGGCAGCTGCTAAGCACAGACCGGGATTGGATAGGGGGACACTTTCTTCACGTTTTGAAAATGAAAATTTTGGCGGGAAATTTTGCCGCAGTGAAGAACAAAGTAAAGATTGTGATTTTGGGCTAGTTATGAAGAGATTAAAGCTCTGATTTTTATTGGGCTTGCTTTTTAACCCTAAACAGGCGAGGTAAGGGTGTTGGAATGGATCTAAATTGGCTAAAACCCGGATTGGAGTCGAAACATGGTTGAATAATATCACGGGTAATTTTATGGTTTATTTTTGGAAACAAACGTGAAGAAGAGGAAAGAAACTCTTCTGAGAGATTTGATTCTATCACAGAGAGAGTTTGGACAGCTTGGATTGACTGAGGAGACGGGTAGCTGATGAGAAAAGGGAAATTTCGTAACTTGAAGAGAAAGGAAAAACCAAAGATATTCTCGAATTTTCTTGGCCCTATGATGTATAAAAGAGTTGGTTCGAGTCCTAGGAGAGGAAGACTTTGGGGGAAGTCTAGAGCCTTAGAGAAGCCAGAAAAATCAAATTGAAGAGAACGAGTTCTGCTCCTGCTGCTGTTGCCGGAGAAGAAGAAGAAGAACATACGACGCACATAGAACAGTCGCAGAAACTGTTGCCATAGCTTTCATATTCAATACCCTTTGTAACAATTCTTCCAACAGTTAGTTTCAGTTCGCAACAGTTCTATTCATCTGTAACAGTAGGTTCTGTAACAATTATATTAGTTACAGAATCCGTTGCTTTAACACTTTTAACTCTTTTAATCAACTTTTGAGCACCAAAGATGTATTTTGAGAACATGATTAATATGAGGAGCTAAACCCCTTAGCCGAGGCGACGGAGGAAGCCATTGTTCCATGAAAAATGGTATAATTCTATTTTAATTATTTTTTGCAATATTTTTATATGATTATTTGCATAGAACTAATATAGGAAAATTGATTTTTATTGAGTAGTTGTGAGTTGTTTTGATGGAACATGCTAGGTTTTAAAACTTTTGATGTTTCATGCTTTGTGTTTACAACTATTACTTCAAAAATCTATTAGAGGCAAAATATTAGAATCACTTTAAAAGAAAGAATTGCATGAATATTGATTAGAGTTTATCACTTAATTGGTTAATGGTGGAATCCAGCGTCTCGGTGTTTTCTTTATATTTTTGATACAACTTTATTTGAATTGTTGAGTTTAATTTGAGTCTAAAAAAATCCTTCACAACTCTTAGAGTTCGAATCATTTTTACTACAACAACAAAACACATCATGCTCTTAGATCGAGGTCTTTTCATGCTTTGTTTTATGTGGGAAAACACTGCCGCCCTTTGTCTGATTAAAATTATACTTTTATTTTTCTGAAGCATGAAAAGCATTTATTAGACTAGTGAACGATTACGTACATGAGGATATGTTTTACTCATGGAGTCATTTAGTACAATTTTATTTAAAAGAGACAGGATGATCCCAGATTGTTGTAGATATGTATCCTGATTGACTTTCATCCGCTGCATGATTCGTAAGACGATTCGATGCTTGTTTTCCTTCCTTGTAGTTATATTCAATAGTAATTTGTGAATTTAAGCATTCCCTGCTTGACTTCAATAATCATTCCAGCTATATACCAAGGTGGATCAAAATCATATTATTGTATGAATTGAAACAGGTTTTCCGAGTTTGTTTCAGATTGTACTTTATCCCTTCTCCTCGTTGTCGCCGTTCTTGACGTAATTAACATTTCCCATGTCTCAGATATTACACGGTGGTGATGCCCTAAGATTGTGCCACTTGTACTACAATTCTGGCCGACGAATCTCTGCATATGAAACCTGCACATGAAATTCAATGATGTTCTCTAGCTTCCCATCTATATTGATCTTAATCCATTTTAGTTTAGGAGTGACCTAGAGTAGTCGAAATCGCTCCTTGGTCCTACTTGGTTGGGGAGCTTGGAGCAATGAGTTCGGACTTGGAAATTAATACTCGGAAGATATTTATTAGAGAAGTGGTATTTGAACCTCCAGAGAAAATTACTTAAGGCACCCCAAAAAGTGTTAAAGGCACCCGGAGGAGTTGATAAAGGCACCCATGAAAATTCCTATTATACACCCAAAAACTTACTAATTACACCCACATGATAGATGCTAAGGGGACACCGAAAATGTATAGGTCATCTTCTTCCGAATTCAAATTTCAAAATTGGCGGGAAAATTGGGCAGAAACGTAGAAGATTAGGATTGAAGATTTGGACGTGTTTTAAGGAGATTCAATGGCTGAATTTCACGGGATAGACGTGATATGGGTATACAATGAGTGTTTGATTGAGCTAAAATTGGTCCGATAATCGAGTTTTTTAAAAACAAGGGAGTGGGCTTTCATGGGTTCTGGTTTGATTTCATTTTGGTAATTCAGTGAGACTAAAGGCCAGCCAAGATTTCCTAAGATTCGTATCAATCTAATAGACAGTTTGGATCAATTGGGACAGCTCAGAAATGCGTAAATAGATTAGGAAAGAAGATTTTTACATAACTTTCATGAAAAAGAAAACATAGATTAATTCGGAATTTCTAGGGTTGTTGAGGTGTATAAATAGGTTGGTTCGAGTCCCATGGATGCGAGGAAACTTTAGAGAGGGTTTAGAGGAGTTTAGAACGCAATAACATAAGTTGCAGGAAACTGTTTCTGGTGCTGCAAGTGTTGAAGACGAAGAATATTGGACCATCAAGAACAGTCGCATATCGACATAACTGTTGCAGAAACCGTTGTCTATTCTACAACACAAAGGATTTATGGTTTATCAACATCAGTTGCGAAATACCTTTAGCAACTGTAACCTCGAGTTTGCAACTATTTATTTATAAAGCGGTTAATCTGTAATGCCTATAAAGCGTTGTGATTTCTCTGTTTGAATTCCTTTTTGTTGGAAGGAATTTTTAACCAGGTGCACATCACAAATAATATGAATTACAATTTTACTGCAAACTTGAGTGCAACAACCATAGCATATGAACATAAATTGTTCTCATTTTCTAACAATGTGATAGCAAGTCTTTAGAAAATTCTTATAGGAAGCTTATGTTCCTTGATTTTTATTTAAAGACCATACATCGGTTTTCTTATTTTGGTATTCTAAAATATCGAATAAATATATATAAGTGGATAGTTGATAATAAGTGTATAAATGGCAAGAGGGCTATATTTTTTATGAGAATACTAATCTTGTACTCATGGTGTAGAGAGAAATAAAACTGTTGGACGGTATCATTTTTCGTAGAAAGTGATAAAGCTCCTCAAAGGATGAAAGGCAAAATGAGTTCACCAGGTAATGAGAGAATCTACTTTTAAGCTAGCTAGAATCAAAAAAGAAAGTAGACAAGGCCCGATGACGACGTAAAAAAAGATATAGCATCTGAAGAAACAACTTGAAAAACATAAAAAGGATCGCAGTCGAATATATTACCCCAATTACAAATAAATAGGGGGTCTTGGAATATTATAATGATTTGTAGTTGTGAAATTAAGAGAAGAATAGTCTGAAGCAAACTAGAGTTTGCCAAAGCCAGTTGGATTAGTGTGAATTATATTTGGATAGGCTACTAAGTTTGTATATACTTGCAAGTTAAGTATACTTATATTCTAAGTCTTTGTATACTTGTAGTCCAAGTAGTTATAGCCTATGAAGGCAAATGAATACCATTGTAATTGTCTGAGAAAACAAATGAATAAGAAGCTCAAGTTACAGAGAAATAAGTCTTGATCCACTACTACTATATATCTCTATATGCTAGGAGGTATATATGAAAAACTCTAATACTTTCTCATATATCTCCATACTATTTCTATCAAATTATTGTGTTTAGTTTATACAAAAAATTGAACATGGTATCAGAGCTCATTTGATCTATATGGGCGTCAAAGTTTTTCCGCATCAAAGTGTTTCCGCCATATATGAATCAAAAGAGGCGAAAAGATATGATTTTAAGAAAATCACAAGAAGAAAAGAGATCAAAAGATATGAAGTTAAAAAGATCCGAAGATTAAAAGTGATGAACTTGAAGTTCATGCAGGAAGATACAACTCCTACTAAAGTTACCTCACCCAAATCTAAGTATAAGAAGAAGACAAAAAATAAAAAATAAAAGAAGGAAATATTGCTTCTCGTGAAAACTTCTAAGGCAGAGTTAACTTACTATTGGAGATGCAAACCGTCTCCATGAAGAAGAAGAAGGAAAAAAATGATAATAAAATTAATTTCTAATTAGTGATCAGATAATAGTTTTTTGAGTTTTGATATGCTAAATCTTATTCACATATTAATAAAATTTGTGTTGGAGATGAAATGGAGATTGCATTTCCGAAAAATGGAGTCGAGGGAAGAGAGAAACAGATGTTTGTCTCCTCAATTTCGAACAACGAAGATAATGACGCGTTTTGGAAGCCGATATCAAGAAAGCGTAGACAACGATTGCCTCCTCATGTCAAGGGAAGAGAGCATCGAAAGAGATTGCTTCCTCAATTTTGTAATAAAATAAAATAAAATGGAATGAGAGCCATATTTTTTATGAGAATACTGATTTTCTACTCATGGTGTAGAGAGAAACAAATTTAGTTGGACGGGATCATTTAGCGTAGAAACTGATAAAGCTCCGCAAAGACCAAAAGACGAAAGGAGTTCATCCAGGTACTGAGTGAAGCTACTTTTAAGTTGGTTAGAATTAACGAAGAAAGAAGAAAGGTCCCGATTAAGACGTAAAAAAAAAGATGTCTCATCGGAAGAAACAACTCGAAGAACATAAAAAAGATCTCAGTTGAATACATTACACAAATTACAAATTAAGAAGGGGTAATGAAATATTATAGTAATTTGTAATTGTTAAATTAGGAAAAGAATAGTCTAGAGCAAACTAGAATTTTCCAAAGTCGGATCTAGTAGTGAGAGTTAGATTTACATAGGCTACTAAGTTTGTGTATACTTGCAAGTCAAGTATACTTATATTTAAAGTTTTTATATACACGTAGTCCAAGTAATTGTAGCCATAAAGGCAAATGAATACCATTGTAATTGTGTGAGCAAGTAAATGAATAGAAGCTAAAGTTTGCAGAAAGTCTTAATACACCCCTGCTATCTATCTCTATCTGCTATGAGCTTTAGATGAGCAATTTTATTATTATGTTCATACATCTCCACACTATTTCTATCAAATTATTGTGAGTTAAGTTTATACCAAAAAAATGAAAAAGTTACCCTGCTTATATCTTATTTCTTTACTATCTAATCACCTTAAAACTCTTCCACATAAAACTTATAGCTAAGAGTACAAATGAATTCCAATTTTTTTATCCCATCAAAGGAGATACGAGTATAAGAAAGATCACAATAAAAAGTAAGGAGTATTCATAACAAAGACCATAAAGTCTACACTACATTGTGTTGGGGAATAACAATTAAAATTTACAATATATAACTAATTAATATAAGAGGCACTTATCTGATTTTTGTGTCGTCTCCGATTTAATTGATGATGTCTTAAACATCCATGTCAAACACCATAGAAAGAAGAAACTGGTAATGGTAGATTGAGGCACATGTTCAATATGTTGTCCTAAAATCAAGATTGCCCGGCTACACTCTGAAAAAGATGATGCTATAGCCCTACTGGAAATCTTCCTCCAAGATACAACAATCTTATCAAAGCTTGAATAACATATTCAAACCTTGTTTTTCTAGAACTTGGCAGTGGAAAACTCATGAAACGTTTGCACTTAAAAACCCCATACCAAAACATAGAAGACGAAGAAGAAGTACTCAACTCCGGTGGATACGAGAGAGGTTTTTTATTTTATTTTTATTTTTGGAAAAAACCCTAGTGCAACTGCGTATACATATAAATAAAAGATAAACTTACCTCATAAAACTAAGAGATAAATATGGAAGGTATTTTTATTATTTTGAAAAACCGTTTTATTATAAATTTTTATTCACATAAAACCTTATTTTTCCAACAATCCCCCACATGAATGAAAATACGATAAAACACGGAAAACAGAAAATATCATGAATAGGCATATGTGTCCATTAGGTCTTGAACCTTTGCTTAGTGAGAGGTTACCGGAACTACTTGTTAGCCAGTGAACGTGATGTCTTTAACTGTCCAACATTTGGTGTAATTCGCGATAACAACCATGCATGATATCTCCAAGGTTGCTGCCAAGCTCATGTCGTTGTGTCCATTTTGGCCCTGGACGTATCTTGTTTCTCATAATGCCCTAGAGAATCATCTTATATTCTCATAGGAAGCGACCTACTTCCTTATTCAGATAGGTGAGTTCCATCAAGAATGTTCACTGCGACACCCCACTTCAATCTTAAATTGAAACTATAGAACTCATTAGGACTTATTAAAAGACATCCTTCACATGCAGCCACACTATCACATCTACACCATAGGGAAGGGACAAAGAATATAATTCTCTGATAGTGTTTACCTTTACCCACCACGAATTAGTTGTCTCATTCAAATCCTTGATCTTGAGATCTCCAGTCAGCAAGGTTGAGTATCCTTCATGGCAAGTTCTGTTTATGAGCTTAAGTCCCATCCCCCTTGATGTATAATTACAAACTATCTCTCTAGATTTTCCTTTCGTCAAAGGATCACTAATTTTTATGTTGACTTCACTAAGTATACAAGGTTCTCTTTTGACTTCACATGTCTACTGAGACTCTCTTTTTGGTTTCACGAGTCAACTAAAATTACTTCATTAGAGAGTATAGTTGTCTTACCGAATTAGCCTTCTCTGAGTAAGTCTAGACTTTGTCATTGCTCATTTACTTTAGACTCACATAGTCAATTGAGTTTCTGCAATGATGGCCATAGGCTTCGGTCACAAAGGAATATCTTCTAAGAAGCATCTTAGTTGCCATTCGGCTTCCTCTCGTGCTTGAATTAAAGCAAACGAACTTTGATTTCTCGAAAAATCAATTTCATCATGTCTATTTTAAGGACTTCCTTAGATACACACTCTTTAAGAGGGTACACACATAGGCTAAGATTTTTCATAGCCTGAAACAACAACATCTCTTAAGGTCAGTACAATATGTATCACATACATAATTTAAGATGTACCTCAAGTATCGCAAGTCTCTGATCCCATCATCATAGTAATTATTTTGAGATACTAGTGTATTTGTATAGACCTGATATACTGCACATTTACAACACACATTAAACTCATCGAGTTTGACAAAGACCATTTCCTTCAGAATTTCTTCTGGTTCCCTTTGATCCTTTAGATCATATCAACCAACTTGGTCTTTCAGTCAAATCGTAAACATCACATATTTCATAGGTGTTGTAAAACATATAAAGGAATATATAAGATACATGTACTGTTCACTTGCACATTTGTTATAATTTCCTTTAAATTAAGGTTAGTGCAATATATATATCACATATTTGAAATTAAATATGCACCTCATGCATTCCAATCTATGGTCTTCTAATCAGAGCATCACTGTGATTTCCCATGGTAAACGCGGACATGCACATCTGTTTTACAACACATACTAAACATGTTAGACAGAAACTATATCCTCAAAATTTCTTTTGGTTACCTATTGATCCTTTAGATCACGTCAACCGCATAATAGTTTCCTGTCAAATCTTAAACAACACTGATTTATTAGTAGATGTAAAACATGTTAATTATATCACAAGATATATCATAATAGAGGCAATCAATAAGATTAGTATCTATGTTTATACAAATATATATGTAAAATCAGGTTGCATCAGGTACACTTCATTTTCTCCAAACCTTATAGTTTGTCCCACATCAGATTAACCTTTGAAGAATACTTTCTCAAAATCCGCTTGTGCATCATTACACAGTAACACACAATTAATGCCTCATAATTTTATTTTACTGACATGTGCAAATATGCTAAACTAATTTCCATATTACTTATTTTCTCTAGACCATGGCTACCTGAAAGTGGTCCATAATCACATGTCTCTGCGAACTTATTTACATGAGTTTATGAAGTCAATATTAATCAAAGATTCGGTTTCAACAACAGACTCACTAAGTCAAGTCTCAATACTAATTTCTTATTTTCTTCAAGATTGTTTGATACATTCATCATATATCTCTCACAGTTGATGGATTGGAAGATCACAGATCTCAGCCCCTGCACTTATAGTGAATTCTAAACAAGCTTGGTCACAACCAAATTAATTAACATTATGTATGTTATAAGCATTGTGGTGCATCGAATGAAACAAGTCAAGGGGATTGTCTTGATTTTTCGGACGAAAACAAGATCCGGCAAAATGTTTTCAACAAATTCAGCATCCCTTGACTCACACACAAGCAACCGTTTTTAATAAAAATTCAAGGATCAACGTATGCATCGAAGTCCAGCAAAGTCTACATGTATGTTTGAAAACAATCTGGCCAAAAGGCCTTGAACACGTTAATGGATTCCTATGGCCAAAACCCCCCACATTTAAAGTGTCTACTTTAAAATTATTTCAGACTTACCTCTTGCTTTGAGTAAGTGCACTGCAGCAAAAATACAACAATTAATCATTGCAAAATGATCCTTATCTCTTGTACTTGAAATTGTCAGCACAAACCAGCATCACTATAATAACTGACATGAGTTCTATAATACCTTTGCATGAATTGAAGGAGATGAATTGTACAATACTTACTAGTACCGTACGGTACAGTACCGTCGCACATGCTTTTGTTGATGGAGAACGCACTATGATTGGCACAATCTAGTTTTCCAGTTCCGGCATCCATCACCTCATCTTTGCATAAATTTCCTGACTAATTTATACTCACAGTCACAGCCAAGGTTAGTGATCACAACAATAAGATACAGATTTACAAGGAACCTCATGCTTTATGGTAGATATCACCTATTTATACCATAATATATCTTTTTTATTTTTTTTACGTACATATTATTGTACAAGGAACCTCATGCTCCTAGCTGAATAACACTCTGTGTACTTTGAAGTATTTAAGGTCGCACCTCTAAATTTTATTCAACGGGGCTCCAAGAGTTATTTAACCAATCACTCTTGATTTACACTTCTAAACTAATTTAGACCTTAACCGACCATAGACAATTAACATCTACAGATTCTTATATGCTAATGTATCGTTAAGCAGCCTAGCCTGTGCATTATGCAGGCATTGAAACTGTCCCGGATCATACAACATTTCAGAGAAATAATCACCTTTCAGATCAAATGATCCAGCAGTCTTTACTAAAACCATTTCTCCTGTAGTATTAGGCTGAATATAAAATTATAAATATCCAAAATACGGCACGTACCTAAGTAGAGTACAGATTGGTCTACCCATCCAATCATTGGATTATTGCAGATGAAAGACTATAGATTTTTTACCTCAGTTTATCCATACGAATGAAGAGATTCAAGGACCTATTCCTTGCTTAAATGCCAACTGATTTTGGTATTCAGTTGTCAACTCTTTTGCATGTGTATCAAGTCGGAATATCAATACTCTCGTGCAGGTACTAGACCAGATGATAACTTGCTACTGTCATCTCTTTCTCCCAAGTATCAAGTCGACGTGTTGATACACTTGTAAAGGTACCATACAAGCACAAAAGTCCAACAAACTCCTGATATGTATAACGGGAGAACAATAGCAGGATCCAAGCTTTCTTTAACTGCGGTCCATCAGCAATGATGACGCTCCCAGAAAAATGCTATATTTGTTTAGCTGCAAGAGAATTCCAAGACCTAAGAGAAACTGAAAACCAAGAAAGTCGATCCCTTGAAATGGAGTCAGACGACCGCGTGCTACTGGTCTGAACATCGTGCGCGCCACCATACTTAAAGAAACGACGGAATGTACCAGGTCGTATGATAGCTTTTTGGTGACAAAACAATCAACCACTTGATCAATTGACGAATGCAAGAAATATTCTCAATAAAACAAAAATTCTGTCCACACTCCACATGATTAGATCATGAGATCGATCAAAAGCATGACTCATGAGCTTAACCGAACAACATGACAAATTTTGGATGGTCTCAACATTCAAATTGGTATGAGATTTTTTTTTTCACAGGTAAGGCATCAAACGTCTACGTGACACAAAGTTTTAATCTTATCATATGCTAACACGTTTGATAATAGTTGTCAAAACAGGGATTCGGGAGACTCTCTATATCTATCAAACTTCCCATCATTAATGAGGTGTTGTTATCCACAGTATGTATATATATATATATGTGATAAGGATATTTTCTTCTTAGGGTTCAGAAAATTTTAGATTCATAAAAAATCAAGACGGACACTCCACTTTACTGATCCTGGATATTACACCCAAATCCGCAATTATAATTGTTATTATGAAAAATATCATGTCTTAAGATTGTTGGGGAATAACAATTAAAATTGACAATATATAACTAATTAATATAAGATGCACTTATTTGATTTTTGTGTCCTCTCGGATTCAATTGTTGATGTCTTAAACATCCATGTCAAACACCATAGAAAGAAGAAACTGGTAATGGTAGATTGAGGCACATGTTCAACATGATGTCCTTAAGACAAGATTACCCGGCTACACTCTGAAAAAGATGATGCTATAGCCCTACTGGACATCTGCCTCCAAGATACAACAATCTTAACAAAGCTTGAATAGCATATTCAAACCTTGTTCTTCTAGAACTTGGTAGCGGAAAACTCATGAAACGTTTGCACTTAAAAAACCCATACCAAAACATAGAAGACGAAGAAGAAGTACTCAACTACTCAACTCCGATGGATACGAGAGAGGTTTTTTTATTTTATTTTTCTTTTTGGAAAAAACCCTAGTGCAACTCCGTATACATATAAATTAAAGATAAACATACCCCATAAAACTAAGAGATAAATTTGGAAGGTATTTTTATTATTGTGAAAAACAGTTTTTATTCACATAAAACCTTATTTCCAGCACATTGTTATAAAAAGAAAGATATAAAATGGTAACAAATACTTTAGATTTCCAGCTTACTACATCATCAACAATATAATCTACCATAAGTTACCACCTCAGAACTTGAGGTGCGTACGCATGATGGATATTCCTGCCATCCATCCAATTATAACCTCTGTTTGGATGTCCCTCGTAAGGCTCTACTCCATGTTATGGTCCATACGAGTTTAGGAACAGAAAGTATACACTTCCATCCACACTATCTCTCCATCCCAAGATCAATATTGCATGTCCCTCAAGTCTTGTCACATTCCTTCGTCGTCTGTAGACGACTCTCTGGATAGTTACGATTGGTCCACCGGTTTTATACTTAAATAATTCACAATTCACATATCTTGATTTTATTACTAAAACCAGTTGTTGAAATCATGTATCTACTCAAGGTAATATAATAGTGGATTTAATATCTTCGTATATCACCACCCTATTACGTCATTCGCAGAAATAGCTAACTTACTTTAGTACACAAAATACAAAAAACAAAAATAAACCAATGAAGAAGTCGAAACCTTTTTATTTTTTGAATTGTCAAATCAGACATGGCAACACATTGCATAAGCAATTAACGGGCATAATTGATGGCTGTCGTAAGTGCAATCAAATTAATAATTTTATTTCCACACAATTAACTGGTAATATAATGGAAGTAAGGATCGTTCCCACGAAGAGCAGTGAGTTTTAGTTGTCAAAGTGTCACAAAGGGGGTTTGTTTTAGATTTTGTACAAAGTAAATAAAAGCAATTAAAAATATTAAGTTGTAAGCAATAAAGGGAGATATGATTGATGAATCCTTCTCAGTTAATAAACTATCAATGAGTTAATATATTCATCTATTCGTCATTAATCATAGATTATCACCAACCGTAGAAAAGCAGCTAGAGCAGTGTTATTCTCTAAAGTCCTTTGGTCACTGGATACCGAAGCGCTCGAATACCATATTCTATTTTTCCAAACCACCAAGTAGTAGCGCACTCAAGGTGTAGCTTGGTCCAATGCTTTATGTTTTGTGACTTAGGTTAATCATAGTAGTTAGAGTCTTAGCGCAAGGCCCACTTTCTAGTGTTGTTTCTACACGTGATTGCTCCACAGAATCCCTCTGCAAGGTTTCACGTTTTCTACTTGTGTAAGGGATATTCAACAATTACACGGATATCCTAACCCTTTACTCTCTTTAGATTAATCAATAAAGTGATTTAGTTGGCCACTTAGAACAATCAATCAATCAATCATAATATTTACTCATAGTAGAAACAACGATAATCATATGAAGAAATCAAAATAGATTCATATATTAAATCAAATCAAGTTTACAACTTAGAATTCATCCTCAATCAATAGGTGTTTAGCTACTCATGGATGTAGAAGCATCCATGATATACATATAAGAAAGGTTTAGAGATATCGTTACGATTGATGAACCGCTCCGAAACCCTAGCTTTTACTCAGTGTGTTGTTTCTTCTCTACAAGCCTTACAATTTCGTGACCTCTTGATGATGTTTCAGTCATGACCTAATACCTCTTTATATAGGTTCACATTGCTTGGCCTTCGAGTATCTAGTTCGGTTCAAGAACCCGACCCGAAAATACGAAATAAGGACCCTAACCGTGAATTTTGGCCTTCCATGGTATGCATACCTGTATGCATACTTGAATTTCAGTTAAAATCCAGGGGAATAAGTATGCATACCCGTATGCATACTGAAATTGGTATGCATACTTGCTTGTCTTCGGTACTGGATAAAAAGCTTGTTTTTCCCACAACTTCTTCGTCCGAACTCGTAATGACCTCATTCTTTTTGCATTCTTTTTCTCTTTCAATTATATTCAGATTGGTGATGAGAAATCCTAAATTTGAATGAGTTAATCTCGGTATTTGGCCCGTCTCTTGTTTTTAGCATTTTGCTCCTTTTCGTCACGCTTCTTCCACTTCTCTTGGACTTGGGCACTTGGATACTTGGAATACTTCTCTTCTTAGCTATTTTTAGCACTTTGTAGCTCCTTTTTGGATGATTCACCTAATTGAGACAAATAAGAGCAAACAAAAGTAATAATACGAAAATATGCAAGAATAATAGCTAAAACAAGTATGGAATTGACACTAAAATCATATGAATTATGCACTTATCAATAATCAACAACAAAAATTTGAAGGTTTCTTGGTAAGCGAAAAATACAATCACCAAGCTTATGTTTCTACTTGAAAATCTCTCACAAGCACAAGTAAAATATATTAACAGGAAATATAACATAACGTCGAACACTATGGCAAAAGAAGATAGAATTCGAAGCTTCCAGCACATGTTAACACATACATAACAACAAGTTCACGGGCCTTCCACTTAAAGAAAGAGATTTCTCACCTGTTGTATTACATTAATTAATTGATTTATTCTTTTCCATGAAAAAAAAAACACATAACAGGTCTCGATACATGGAGTAAGTTTTCAAATTACAAATTACAGAAAAAAATCATTTGCTTTCCTTGCAAAAATATGAGAAAAATACTCAGTGCCGGAGTTACTATCGAGCGGTAGAGTCTTTATCCATGCTATATCGCAAACTATCGGATTTCAATCGCCAACGGTCAGTTCTCTACTGCATATAAATACACACATTCCCCTTTTATTGTTTCACACCTTATCCATATTTTTTTCTCCAGCTTATCCACATTTCTTTCTCAAAAATCTATCAGTTGAACCAATTTTCTCAAAAAAAAAAAAAGTAATCCAAGAGCAAAAGGAAACAGAAAGGAGAAAGTTGTAAGCAGTACCCTGGTGAGTGAATTAACCCGGACTCTAAATAAACAACAGGAATTCGATATCTCAATAACAAGCTGGTCCTGGTATACTCCCTATGCATATATCTAGACATCCATAGCGAGTTAATTCAATGGACTGAGTTCGGAGAAGTGTATGAGTTCCTTCTCCTGGCTATTGAAGAAAGAGTATGACTATATCCATGGTCTCCTTTTTATTTTATAAAACCTAAAAACCATATGGCCCAAAATTTCAAGTTATATTAGAACGTCGGTGGAAGATTTTCGGAAGTTCAACACACTAAATAATAACAAGTAACCCATTAATGCAGTGTCGAAAACACAAAATCTATTGATAAACTATTCTTCGTAACTCCATACACTTCAGTTGTATTTCCTTTTGATACTTCATATTATGATGACCAAGGTACAAATATTAAAGTCATTGTAACAAAATCTGCATGTTATGTTTTCAATGAACAAAGATAGAAATGGAACAACTCAAGTATGTAGTCACTAACCCCGATCTTCAGGATGATGTTTTCGTAGTCTCCAATTCATCTTTAAGTTTTCATAAGTAACTAGAGAAAGTCTCCACATTTATATGTTCATATTCTAACCTAACGAAGTTGACTTTAGTATGCTAGTCAAGTGACTCGAGTTCTAGAACTAAAATTGACAACCAAACTTGATATAACAACGGTTTGTATGTCCAACCGAACAATGATCTAACAGGGACGACCACATACAATACATCACCTAGGTGCATAATTATGGTAAAAGTTTGTTATACACGTCTCTTTGCAAATGCAACATAATTTCGTAGTTACTTACGTTGTCTTCAAGAAGCTGGAGACGATCCAAGATGGTAAACCTCATTTGTTGTCATGAAATTAACCTCTTGCCACATCCTGAATAGTCGTACTCTTGTTGTCTATATTTATCAGAATTTTTTCTTTCAAATTTGATTAAATGTCTTAAGTATGTATTTTGGAGGTTACTTGAGTTAACAGAGAGGGACCAATTACATCACCAACTTTTTCATTTAGAAACCTAATACACAATTCCTTGCGTTAATTTTAATCAATAATAAAACCAAACAACGAATTTTATTGAATAATTTAAAAATGAGATTCTCTAATCACAGGGATGATTAACGTACAACTTGTTTGTACTTTGTTGAGGGGTGATTTTAGTTTTGGTTCTACCCGTCCTAGCTACACCTAGTGACCTCGGCTTTCTAAGAATAGTAAGAGAGAGAGTTGCCTTTCCTTTGTACTTTGTCCTTCTTTATATAGGCTTTCCTCAAAGTCCCTCTTTTTATGACATCATGACACATGTCCTAAACCTCCTTAATTACCTCTAATGTCATTCCTTAATATAATCCCTTTCTCATCCCTTAATTCCTTCTTTGTCCCTCATATCTCATGGGCATTTTCTCATTGGACTTGGGCCTAGTCCCCAAGTCTCCACATCTCATATTAGGCTTACCTCCCCTTTTAGGGGCATCCCGAACCCGTTAAGGGTATCATTTTTCATGTATCAACATTAGTCCCCTGGCTATTGGGTCAATTGTTAAATGACCCAATAGTCAAGTTACTTTACATTTTTGATCACCACGTGTCGCTAGAAGCGGGGCGGTTATCACATCATTTATGACGATGTTTTCCTAATATAAGAGTACCGTGCTCTCAACCCGATCATCGGTTTCAAGCTCCTTGTTTCCATTTTTTCCTCTTTCTGTCGGATACTTTGCTCAGATGGCTCATTCCCTTCACGGATATGTTTTAACCTTAGCGCCTATCCCTGCGTTGGTTTCAATGTTCAAGGAGATAGAATTGGCGCGCCTGTTGCTGGTGAAAGATGAGGTTGAGGCGCTTCGTGAGCATAGGCTAGCAAATAGGGATGCTATGCGCGTTTAGTTCGCGGAGTGTCATGAAGCGTATCAGGATGTTCAAAAGGCCGAGCCCTCTGGGCACGTGACATCCACGGTCCAGCACGCTTTAGACGATGCTGTCACTGCTCGGTATGCCGCTAATTCACTTCTCATGGAGTTCTCGGTGATGACAGCGACTATAGAGCATGCCATCGCTAATTGTTGTTAACATACCTCTGGTCAG
Organism: Papaver atlanticum; assembly: GCA_023531105.1. Taxonomy (NCBI): domain Eukaryota; kingdom Viridiplantae; phylum Streptophyta; class Magnoliopsida; order Ranunculales; family Papaveraceae; genus Papaver; species Papaver atlanticum. The sequence continues at coordinate 4,385,455 of JAJJMB010000061.1, forward strand.
GCGACCCCGCGACTTCCCAGGTACGCTCTGTCCATAGCGGATGTTTCAACACTTGTAAGTTTGTCCTAGCCCAAGGATGAACTTACGCGCTTATTTGTGCTAAGAGCAGAGGTGGAGGTAATATGGGTTCTCAGGAGGATTCGTCAAGACAAGGCGCGTAGAGAATGTGATGAACATGGAGGTACTCTCGCACTTGCTCGTAGTGCAGGAGGCAAGGGTAAAGTCATGCAAGATATCCGTCGGTTGATAAGCGAGGCTAACTGGGAATTGTCTCAATCCAACATTCAGTGTGACGAAGGGCGCCTGATGGCGGAAGCCGTGGATATGGACATTGCCCGCTGTCGCACGCTGATAGTCGGCTAGGTTGCATGTCGTTTCGGGACAGCTTACCTTGTTGTTTTTGTAGTTTTTGTTGTGTTTTTTTTTGTGAATCTTCTCTGAGGGTTCTGCCTCTTGTGGACTTTCTTTGATGTTCGTACTATTCATTACTTGTTGCTAGACTTTTCTTCCTTGTTGATCCTCCTTATCCTTTTTGTCCCATTGATGTTGCAATGCTGGTCTTGGTCTTTAGTTCCCAAGTCCCCATGGCTCGTTTCAAGCTTTCCTTCCCCTTTGGAGGTGCCCTAGACCTGCCTAGAGAGCACCGTCTTTCTCGCATCATCATTAATATGGGTCGACACATATCATAACATGCAAAGGAGGGATGTGGATGGTTGTTGTATCGTAAATTGCATCATCTCCCTTTATATAAAGTTTTCTTTTCTTAGTTTGATCACTAGTTTCTTTTTAACTTCCTTTTCCCCCTCTTTTGGTCAGCATATCGCCTGCATGGCTAATTATCATCACGTATACGTGTTATCCTTGGCGCCTGTTCCTATGTTGGTCTCGGCGATATTTAAACGTGATGAATTGAAGCGGCTTTTGCTCGTGAAGACTGAAATTGAAGCGCTTCGAGAGCAGAGAATGGCGAATAGAGATACCAAGCGCGCGAGTTTTAGGGAACGGAATGAGGCGTACCAAACCGCCCAGCGAGTTGAATTATCAGATCGTGCGCCATTGGAGATCCAGCGTGCGTTGGATGAGGCTGTTACCGCTCGCGACGCGGCTAATCAATTATTGGAGGATTCTTTGATGATGATGGCTACTATAGATCGCGCTATTTCTGATTGCCATCTCTGGATTTCTGGCCAGGCAGCTTCACCGCTTCTTGGGCATATTCTGACCTTAGCGGCTGCGTCTTCGCTTGTACCTCATCCCTACCTTGAGGATGAGTTAGCGCATTTGTTGGTTTTAAGGGAAGAAGTAGGTTTGTTATGAACGCTTAGGTTAATTCGTCAGGATAAGGCGCGTAAAGAGTACGATGAGCATGAGCTCCCGTTTTCTCGTGGGGCCGGAGCTGAAGGTAAAATTATTCAGGACATCCATAAGTTAGTGAATGAAGATGATCAGGACCTTCGCTTGGCTACCGCGCAATGTGATGATGGGCGTTTGATGGTGGAGGCTTTGGACGCGGATATTACTCGTTGTCGAGCATTAATGGCCGATTAGGTTGCATGCCCTCCCCTTTATTTTAGTGCCCCATTTGTGGCTCCGCCGTTGTTCTTCTTATACATTTGCTTTGAAGCGTGAATAAAATTTTGATTTTGAGTTGGGATATTGTTCTTTTCTTTTCCTCTTCTTTCTTTCCCCCCCCCTCCTTTTTTTAGTATCACTTGTCGCCAACTGGGATGGGTTAGTAGTCGTGCCTGTCTCTCCCTTTTTTTTTGAGGGGTACAGTGGGTTGGGTGAGTGGTGATGGAACGCGCCTACTCTTCCTCTTCCTTTTTTTTTTTTTTTTTTTTTGAAGGATCAACTCCCACCTACTCCCCCTTTCTTTTTATCAGAAGCATGCGGTGGTATGGGTGGGCGTTGATGGAACACGCTTACTCCCCCTTTATTTTTATCAGAAGGATGTGGTGGTATGGGTGGGCGTTGATGGAACGTGCCTACTCCCCCTTTCCTTTTATCAGAAGGATGCGGTGGTATGGGTGGGAATTGATGGAACGCGCCTACTCCCCCTTTACTTTTATCAGAAGCATGCGGTGGGATGGGTGGGCGTTGATGGAACGCGCCTACCCTTTCTTTTTATCAGAAGGATGCAGTGGGATGGGTAGGCGTTGATGGAACACACCTACTCCCCCTTTCCTTTTATCAGAAGGATGCGATGGGATGGGTGGGCGTTGATGGAACGCACCTACTCCCCCCTTTCTTTTTATCAGAAGGATGCGGTGGGATGGGTGGGCGTTAATGGAACGCGCCTACTCCCCCCTTTCTTTTTATCAGAAGGATGTGGTGGTATGGGCGGGCGTTAATGGAACGCGCCTACTCCCCCTTTCTTTTTATCAGAAGGATGCGGTGGGATGGGTGGACGTTGATGGAAAACGCGTATTCCCCCTTGGAATTCCCATAGACTTTTGTAGATTTGTCAGCCAACCAGGCGCCTTTGGCATTCCTGTGGCCTTTTGTAGATTTGTCAGCCGGTTGGGCGCCTTTGGCATTCTCATTGCCTCTTGTAGATTTGTCAGCCGACCGGGCGCCTTTGGAATTCCCGTAGCCTTTTGTAAATTTGTCAGCCGATTGGGCGCCTTTGGCATTCCCATGGACTTTTGTAAATTTGTCATCTGATTGGGCGCCTTTGGCATTCCCATAGCCTTTTGTAAATTTGTCAGCCGATTGGGCGCCTTTGGCATTCCCATGGCCTTTTGTAGATTTGTCAGCCGACCG
>JAJJMB010000061.1:4388227-4434379 GCA_023531105.1 Papaver atlanticum
GCGCCTTTGGCATTCCCATGGCCTTTTGTAGATTTGTCAGCCGACCGGGCGCCTTTAGCATTCCCGTAGCCTTTTGTAAATTTGCAAACCGTTGTTGATAACTTGCTCTTTATTATTCAGGGCGAGTTCTTATACATTGACCGATTTTATGCATAGATTTTTTTCAACCATTTGCCATTGATGGGCGTTTTGACTTTAGTTCCATTCATTCGCCTAAGCTTATAGTATCCACTTTCTGCCACTTTCCTTATATTAAACAGGCCTTCCCAGTTTGCAGCAAACTTCCCAGCGCTGGCATTCCTTTGTACATGAGGGGCGATTTTTAAGACCAACTCGTATACCTTGAAGGCTCCCTCTTTCACGCTTTGGTTATAATAATTAGCTGTGCGCTTCCTGTAAGCTTCTACGAATCGTTCCGCTCGTGCTCTTCTTTTTTCTATCGTATCTATGTGAGCGAAATGATTTATTTCGTCTGGTGTGGTGTGACTAGCCATTGCTACTCTTGCTGACGGAATCGTTATTTCCGCTGGTAGTATCGCATCTTCCCCATGGACTAGTGAATAGGGCAATGCTCCCGTAGAGACGCGCTTCGAGATTCTATATGCCCATAATGCGAGTGGTAACTGTTCATGCCATTCTCTATGATGATCATGCACTGTTCTGCTTAAAACCCGGATGAGTGTTTTATTCGTTGCTTCTGCTTGCCCATTCCCCTGGGGGTAGTAGTGGGTTGATGTATGCAGTCTTGTGTTGTATTGGCGAAGCAGATCTATTACATCCTTATTTATGAACGACTTGGCATTGTCTTCCCTGATTATCATAGGCGCGCCGAACCTGTAGATGATATGTTCTTTGATGAACGCAGCCACAGTTGCTCCGGCGTAGTTTTTGAGGGGTATTGCCTCGACCCACTTTAATGCATATTCGGTAGCTGTTATTATGTATTTGTGGCGCTTTGAAGATATTGGGTTAATGGGCCCTATAAGGTCTAGTCCCCATTTATGGAATGGCCATGGTGTTACTATGCTGTGTAATTGAGTGTGCGACGCCCGAATCAGGGTTCCATGCATCTGCCAACTTAGGCATTTTCGGACGTACTCTGCAGTATCGCTTTCCATGGTTGGCCAATAAAATCCTCCTTCATAGAGTTGTAGGAACAATTTCCGCATTCCTTGGTGCTCAGCGTCATGAGACCGGGTCATTACTTCCCTCGCTTCTTGGTCAGATAAGCACCGTAGCGCGACGTTACTATAGCTTCTGCGATAAAGGACACCCTCGTGCATAAAGAAACGCGCTCCCTTCTTTTGGATCTTTAGGGCCGCCTGTCTTTCGTTGGGGAGCTTTCCATGTTGGATGAAATCTATATAGGGTTTCCTCAAATCTGCTTCCTCAACTGTGCATACTTCCGTAGGCTGTGGTGGAGCCTGACAATCTGCACAACCGTCTTGGAGGGATGCTGCTTGCGCTGACATGCTTGGCCAGTATATTCCCAACCTATGAAGTTTTATGTAAAGATGAACGGCGCCAGTTTGCCCGCCCATCTCTGCGTGCAGCCTTTGGAGTATGCTTTCCGCTTCTCTTTTATTTATACATCTTGCGAGGGACCCTCCGGAAACTCGGTAGTACAAGGCTCCTTGGATTACCACGAATTGCTTTAAGGCTTGGGTAGGAATTACTCGGTCTTCATCCATCTGAGTTAGGTCTTCAATATATACTCGCCTCCAATCATCTGCTTCCTCAAAGGCTAGGTCTTCTTTCTAGGTGATGGGAAACTCTTTTCTTCTTACCGTGACCGTACCATATTTTTCGCCATTTAGTTGAATCTTACTCGCCAGTGTTGCTAAAGCATATGCATGCCGGTTTTCGCTTCTGCCCGTATGGTCTAATGTTGACCCCGTTTGGTTCATCAGACCCTGGGCCTCCGCTCGATAAGGCGCTAGATGTGGCTCTTTGACGTGGAAGTCGCCATTCACCTGATTTGTCACTAGTTTTGAGTCGCCTTTTACTTTTATCCTCCCTAAGTTGAGCTCATTTTCCAGCCCGAGTCCTAGAATTAGTGCTTCATATTCGGCAACATTATTACTGCACGGGAAATCCAATTTGAATGAATACGAGAGTAAGTCGCCTTGTGGAGCTTCGAACACTACTCCCGCTCCTCCAACGGTGCCATGTGACGATCCGTCAAAGAACATGGTCCAAGGTTTGTCGATGTATGCGGCTGCTACTTCCCCAGGTATGTATTCGTGTACCTCATCATCTCCCTCTCCTTGGAACATGGCTATCAGGTCAGCTATTGCCTATCCCCTTACCGCGTTCGGTCGCTGATATTTGAGCTCAAACTCTGACAATTGTAGCAACCATCGAGCGGTTCTTCCTGTTAGGACGGGTTTCGAAGCTAGGTAGGCTATGGGATTTTCTGTGGCCACCACAATGGTCTCGTGTGTCAGGAGATAAGGGCGTAGCTTCTGTGTCGCATATATGAATGTCAGACATGCTTGCTCTACGCGCGGATATCTCAATTCCGCGTCTCGCAGACCTCGGCTAGCGTAATAGATAGGTGACAGCTCGTTTCCCACATGTCTTGTGCGAGAAACACGCCTATCGCTGAGCTTGTAAATGCCGTATAGAGATAGAGGGGAACTCCTTGTATTGGGGGCCTGAGGACCTTAGGGCTGATGAGGCATTGCTTCAGTTTCTCGAACGCAGTGCACTGCACTTCTCCCCACACAAAGGATACGTCTTTATTCAGTAAAGGAATAAACGCGGTCATTAACTGCGCTAAACCAGGTACGAAGCACCGTATGTATGATATCCGTCTATGAAGGCTTGTAGTTCTTTTGCGTTTACCGGGGGTGCCATGGTTGTGATCGCCTCAACTTTGCTTGGGTCTACTTGGATCCCTTCATTGGTCACCACGAAGCCTAGGAACTTTCCTGATGTTATCCCGAAGGCACATTTGAGGGGATTCATTTTTAGCTTGAACTTCCTGCATCTCTCAAAGGCTGTCTTCAAGTGAGAGGAGTGATCTTAAGCTTCTTGTGTCTTGACCACAATGTCATCAACGTATACCTCTACCGTTTGTTGTAATAGGTTGTGGAATATGGAAGTCATGGCGCGCTGATATGTGGCGCCAGCGTTCTTTAGACCGAAAGGCATCACTATATAGTAGAAATTTCCGTATGGGGTTTGGAAGGCGGTCTTCTTTGCGTCCGACGGAGCCATCTTTATTTGATTGTACCCGCCGAAGCCGTCCATGAAGGAGAATCGCTTCTTCCCTCCTGTTGCGTCTAGAGTCATATCGATGTTTGGCAGAGGGAAGTCGTCCTTCGGGCATGCTCGATTTAGGTTTCTATAATCCACACAGCACCTGATCTTTCCATTCTTATTTACCATAGGAACGATGTTAGCTAGCCAAGTCGGGTGCTGGATGGGCTTGATGAACTTGGACTTAAGCAACCTTTCCACTTCTTCCTTTATTGCGAGAGTTATGGCCCTATGGAACTCCCTGCTTCTTTGCTTTACAGGCTTGAACTCGAGTAACACTCCGAGGTTGTGGGCCACAAGATCGTTGTCTAAACCCGGCATTTCGTCGTAGTCGAATGCGAAGAGATCCTTATAGTCTCTGAGTAGCGCGATCAACGCTTCTCTCTCTTTTTCATCCAAGTTCCTGCTTATCATGATGGGGCGCTTGTCCTCTTATGTTCCTATGTTGATTTCCTCCATCCCATCCATAGTAAGATCTCCAGGCGTTCCCTCCTCCGCAGCCTTAGGGGTCACGTCTATGAGTTGGTCTCGCATCTCCTCATCATCAATTGTATTGTAAGGTAGTTCTGCTAGGCTTTGTTTGGTATCTTCAGAGGGAGTATCCACTTCGTTTGTCGTCGTATCGGCGCAATCTTACACATCCGTGGGTGCTCCCTCAGTTGATTGCTACAAGCGGTAAACGTGCCTTCCGTCTGGCTTAGAGAAGCGCTGGAACCTGGGATGCTCTTCTTGTTTTCTCTTCTTTTCGATGGGGAACACCATTCTGGATGGGATAAACACAGACTTAGTAGGCTCCGGCTTTTCTTCCTCGCCCCACTTAGGGAGTGGGGTGAGTTGCACTTCGGGCATCTCATCCGCCTCCTTTGGTTCGTCGTAGAAGACTGCATCCGCCATGTATGCTTCCTGTTGGTCGAAAGGGTTGCTCGTGGAGGGGATCCGGTATTGCCTACCTCCCATATTGGTTTTAACACACTGGTGATATGTCGACGCCACCACCTTATGGTTGAGTAGCCATCCTCTTCCGAGTAGTACATGGAACATGGTTTCATCTTCTAATACATAGAATGGTGTGAGAGCTCAGATAGGGCTGACTTTCATGTCTAAGTTGACAATTCCAATGGCTGTTTGGATATGACCTCCGAATCCATTTACTGTTGTAGTTCGCATTTTGATTGCAGACCGATGCACTCCCAAGATGTATATCGTGTGCATGGAAATTAGATTTAAGGACGCGCCTCCATCTACGAAGGCTCTCTTCAGTGGGTGTTTGTTGATGTGTGCGGTTAAGTACAAGGGCCTAAGGTGTTCTCCCGGATAGCAGATGTATTCGTCTATAAACACGATCGCTTCCTTGGGGAGGGGGCCATAAGATCTTCCCGCTGCAATAGCCGCTATAGCCTTCGACGCTTCTTTAATTTGATCTTCGCTGAAGCCAAGAGAATCAAAAAACTGTTGGGCTAGTACTGTTTGGGCGAACTTACTGGACACGCCATCTGTGTTTGTGAATGCAAGGTTCTCCATTTCGACCTCACACGCCTCTTCCTCATCGTCATCCCAAGATCTCCAGGCATATCCACTCGGGTCATGAGAGAGCATCATGACTTGATGTTGAATCGCCTTACCGCCTTCAGGCTTACTCATCTCGATTTCGCCTATCTCTAGCTTTCTATGGAACATTCTTCGGAGGTTGTAGTAGTCTGTTGTGGGGTGTTGTATCCTGCGATGGTAGTGACAGTACCTAGCGTCGTTCTTATCTATGGTGACGGGATCCGTTTTTGTCGGAGGCAACTGGGTTTCTTTGTTTTCTATCCATTGTTCTAACAGACCCACAATCTGCTCTTTACTGCAAGGTAAGGGAAGAGGGAGCGTTTGTGTGCTCCAGCCTTCTCGGTTATTGTTCGTGCGTGTATTCCTAGGTACAGTTAACACGGTATTGACTGTATTGCGCCAAGAGTATTCTGAGTTGTGCTCCTCGACACAATCAACGATTCTTGCCGCTGCTTCTTCTAACTCGACGAATGTCGGGAATCGGAAGTTGACCAGGATTTTATTAAAGGATAGTGTCATTCCGCGTATGCAGATCTCCACTAGCGCTTCTTCTTTAATGTCCTCATGGCAATCTAATGTGAGCAGACGGAACCTGGCGATGTACTTTCCTATTTCTTCACCTAGGCGCTGGTTGCACTTGCTCAAATATATAGTAGTGACTTTTCTTTTTGCTGAATAAAACTTTCTAAGGAAGAGAGTGAACATGGTTGACAACGAGCTAATGCTTCCTGACTTTAGGTTGTCATACCAAGTGAACGCCGTGTCAGTTAGCGACTTCGGAAACTCCCTCAAGCATAGCTTCCCGTTAGTTGCGTGATCATTCATAGTAGATAGGAATCGGCTAAGATGTTCCCGCGCATTCCCTTGACCATTGTAAATCTTGAATTTCAGCGAAGTATAATCTTCTGGGTACTGATATTCTGTGACTTCGGAGGAGTATGGGCTAGCCATGAAATCATAGTTGTCCTTCTTCACGACTTTGTAGTTCGTCTCCAAGTACTTGGCCATCGCCTCTTGTGTCATAGCTATAGGTTCTTCTTTTTCTCCCGAATCTTCCGTTGCTCCTTTGGTATTCTGCTCAGCGCTGGCCACCTTCAGGAGTTTCCTCATCTCTTGTTCTCTGCGGACGTGGTCCTCTAGCTCTTTCTGCATCTCCTTCAGAGAAGGTTGTATGGGTGGCGTGTTCTCGACTCCCTGTTGTTTGTTTTTCTCGTGTGGAGCGTCCGGTTTTCTCACCTGTGTGATTGGGTCCGACACTATCCCTACTCTCTCGCCTTCTTGGTTAAGTGGTGGGTCATTTGGTTGGTTTTCTACCACGCCTGAGCTAGCGCCTCCTAGGTGTGTCATGGTGAGCTAGGCACGAGCCTCCGGGTGTGGTCGCCAAATGTTGAGGGGTGATTTTAGTTTTTGTTATACCCGTCCTAGCTACACCAAGTGACCTCAGCTTTCTAGGAATAGTAAGAGAGAGAGTTGCATTTCCTTTGTACTTTGTCCTTCTTTATATAGACTTTCCTCAAAGTCCCTCTTTTTATGACATCATGACACATGTCCTAAACCTCCTTAATTACCTCTAATGTCATTCCTTAATATAATCCCTTTCTTATCCCTTAATTCCTTCTTTGTCCCTCCTATCACATGGGCATTTTCTCATTGGACTTGGGCCTAGTCCCCAAGTCTCCACATCTCATATTAGGCTTATCTCCCCTCTTAGGGGCATCCCGGCCCCGTTAGGAGTATCATTTTTCATGTATCAACATACTTCAGTTACAAAGATAAAATCAATGTAATGTTGACAAGAAATAAAAGAAGGACATAAGGATTTATGTTAACAAGGAAAACTGTAAAGACAGTCGACATTGAAGATCGATAATATTTGATTGTATCTATGTTAAATAAATGAGATGAGAGAGTTCGTAGAAACAACCTCAGAACCAACATGAAAAATCTAAGGATTACATTGCAACAATTTTCAGCACACATCAACAAGTCATACTCAACTAGGGTTTTCATCAATATGAAATAAGAAATTGTGTATTTGGGAGATATACTTCCGAACTTATCACATTGTACTATTTTCTCTTTGCGTTTTTTCCTACACATCATAAACCTGACATACATGCAACAACTAGAATGTACTTCTAAATTCAGATTTGAATGAGGTTAATCTCACTGATATTATTTCGAACTAGAGAACGCCTACACGACTACTACATGGTAGATGATGATGCAAGGGCGGCCTGAGCTACCTTAATGAAAACATCCTCTAAGGTGGTATCAGTTAAACCCCACGCATAGATCGGGAACTCCCGCTTTGCATTTTCAACTGCTCGGAAAACATCTCCAATTCTTACATCTTTCTTGGAAATTTCAAACTTCTGGGTTCCAGACAAATGGTAGATTTTGTTTGCATTCGAAGAGAGCCCGCGTACTAATTTCTCCACTTCCTTTTCTTGATCCACAGATGTTGTCATTGTAAACACATATGATCCTCCATATCTTGCTTTTAACTGTCATTCAAAACAAGTTTCAGAAAATGAAACTACAATAAATGGAAGAGTAGATTACTTAAATTTAGAAGAGCTCTGATGATGATATTTTTCATCATCAGCCCGAAGAATGATTTTCAATTGGAAGAAATTATGGTTCTAGCTAGTTTTTAGTGTCATTGCTATGTTTTTATTTAAACACTAACTAACCCTTATTTAGTGTCAAAGAGTAAATAGAAAACAATAAATAGAAAACAACTTTACGTCAAAAGGTTCATTTTTTCTTACAGCTACAAAAGGTGTTTTAAGAAAGTAAGGGTTCATTGCCTCTTGGTCCATAAATTATCAAACAAATCTATAAAGAAGAGCAACATTAGCAGTAATGAAAAGGATTTAGAAATGTGAGATAATCTTATTTTTACCTCTTTTGGGTTTCCTATGCACTGCAAGCTTCCGTCTGCAAAGATTCCTAACCGGTCACATAGTGCTTCTGCCTCTTCCATTGAATGAGCTGAAACCATCAAGTATCTGGTATGAGCAAATACATAAAAATAAAATAACGGTTAAATTAGTGAAACAATAGGATCAAGTATCTAGTTTCATTACTGGTAAGAATAATAGCTCGATCCTTCTTTGCTCGTTTCACAATATTCCACAAATGGTTTCTTGAAGATGGGTCCAGTCCAGTACTGGGTTCATCCATATAAACAACCTTTCACAAGAAAAGGAGCTTACATCATAAAATTGCACTGTAAAAGATTAAAACTACATGAATATAAGTATAAACATTGCATTATTATAGGAGATTACACTATTCAAACTCAAGTTCAATATCTGTCGGAAGCTTGAAAAATACAAATAAATAAAGACGATGAGTAAAACCTTAGGATCACCAATTAGCGAAATGGCAACGCTAAGACGCCTCTTCATCCCACCACTATAAGTTCTAGCTTGTATATCGGCAACACCTCCATGGTATAAGTTGACACTTTTTAGAGATTCTTCAACTGCCTGCATACAAAAAAAAAAGATCACAACTCATACTTGGTTAGTGAAATGTTGGTTGAGTAATGGTACATCTTGCTAAAAAAAAAAAAGGATATAGATGCTTTGAGGTTCTTTAAAATAGAGTACAGCTGACAAATATGTAGACTTACTTCTGTTAAGTCAGACCCTTTGAGGTTCTTCAATCTGCCATAGAATAAAAGATGTTCTCCACCTGTTAGGGTTTCCCACAGCAGGCTGCCATTGTGCATAAAACAAAAATTAATTGTTATCAATTTGTTCTACTGGTAAACCATAATCAATGTGTCTCAACACAGAAAAAAGAAGAAGATGCATTGTTGCTTACTCATGCTGGGGGCATACACCCATGCTGGCATATATTTGGTCCATATCAGTTTGTATGTCCAATCCATTGACTAATGCCATGCCAGAGGTTGGTTCTGTGAGCCCAATCATCTGCAAGTAAACATCATATTTCTTTGAGAGGGGATATACACTAGCCTTTGATTTTTGTGTCGAAAAAAGAATAAATGAAACCTCTGAATGTCAGATTTCCATAGTGCTAATAACTCACCATACTGATAAAGGAGGTTTTCCCAGCACCATTTGGACCGAGCATACCAAAACATTCCCCTCGACCCAAAGCAAGAGATAACCCTCTAACTGCTACTTTTTCAGGATTTCCATCTATACTTGGATAAACTTTTTTAAGGTTATCACAGACGATGGAATCAGTTGTATCATTTGAGAGGATCAACTCTTTAACCTTTTCCCTCTGTACAAACATAAACAAGAAGATTAGTGTAAAGAACAGACAGATAAGTTCTTGAACTTAGAGCTCACATCTGAAGTCCAAAGCACATGAAGAAGATTATTTTATTTTTGTCTGGATTTCATACAAACTGATAAGTCTATATGCTCACTCATTTTGGTGGCTTCCAGTTATTATATGTCCAGGCGCCACTCATTATTGAATTCCTTTATTCGCAAATACATGTAAATATTCAGACTTTACAAGAAATGCTTGAGAAGAAACAAAGTTACCTCCTGGAAACATCAGGTTTTTCACTTTCATCGCGAAAGTTTAACTGTTGTGTCTGGATAGCTAGCTGCTGATTAGAAGCCTATAGCTTCTTCGATAGATTTTTCAGGAAAAAAAGGGGGTGCTTTCTGACACCATTACCTAGGGATATAACTTGATCCAAATAATACGCAACAATAAGCATTACGAACCATTCTATGGCCATGAGAATTAAGACTCGTCTCATCCCATTCTCTCCATCATTAATATCATTCCAACTCATTTTAACTGCATAACCCAGATAACGTTCTCTTTGGGTATATTCTTGAAACTCATAATTTCCACGATGTAGAGCAAAGGGAGGAAACATCTCTAGTATGATAATCTAATCTCATATAACAACATAAGATTATTTCGAATGCAATTAGGGAATGTCACAAGATAGACAGTGTTTAAACTGCAGAATTAAAAGAATACAAAAGTTTCTAATGGGACGAGTATAGTGTACTATAAGAATGTATGAAGAAAACAAAAGGAATGTCAGCTTTCTGACATACTGTTTAACTGCATCATTAGTTCAACTCACCTGAAAAGGATGGAGATTGCAAGACACTCTGGAAAACATTTATTCCTAAGAGCCCCGATCCAAATACAAACATGTGTGCTATTACTGTGACACCAAATTCAAGATATTAATAAATAAGGAAGAAAATACAAAACATATGGATTTTAGCACAAAAGAAATGAAAAGGAGGGTTGTAGACCTGTAGCTGTCTTAACATGTAAAAATAATGTTGCCATAAGAAAAGCAAATGAAATCTGCAGGTTTATATACGTGAAATAGAACGTAAACAGTATGCTGAATGCAGTACACTTGAAGATCGGCAACCCTGAAAAATAAGAAATTATAAATTCTTATATATGTAATGAAAAAAACACACATCACACATAAATTAAAACAACACAATTCGGTTGATATATGAGTTTTCTTACCTATGAGATAACCGGATACCATAAAACCTAGTATGTAGACAGAAGAGAGAAAAAGAAAATATGAATATGTTATCATCCAGTACGGACCATCTCCAAGTCCATGCATTCTCATCATGACCCTTAATTTTTGTTGCTTCTCATAAACAAGAGATGTCAACATAACCTACATAAAAAGGTTAGTAATAAGACTTCAGGCTGAGTAATTTACCAAAGATAAATCTTAAGTATAGATTGTTCATGGCCTGCCTTATGAAAAACAAACTACATGCCGAGCAAAGATATTTCTTGAAATATCAACCATCGATTATCTTTAGTGTCAGTACAAGGTTAAATTTGGCCAACATAATGTGACATAGATGGAGTGGTGTCGTTGCATTTTTTCAAAACAAAACAATAAAAAGATTATAAAAAAATTCATACCACTTAAAAAAAGAAGAAAAGAGCATTAGTGGAAACCAGAACCACAACTGCAAATTTAAGTCAAATCTCCAGCACAGCCAGGAAAAGTTAGTACGATAAGTGGCCACATTAGCTTTAGTAAGCAGTGAATTCTGTAATAACGGTCTTAATAACAATAGGTGGCAAACATTGGTAGAGAGAGCATGACCTCGTGCGCGTGGTGTAGAAACTCATAGAATATTTTCCCTAAAATGCAACATAATTTCATGAACATGGACAACGTAAAGACCTCGTTCTTTTTTACGCATTTGTACAGTAAAGGAAAGCAAAACTAACAATTTTAGCAAGTGATGCACAAGCTATTGAATGAACTCTATCACTCTTAGATACTAATTCAAAAAGTAAAAACAAATGATGAACAATACCTACTGGAAACTCATAACGATGTAGAAAATCAAGGTTAGTCCCACTTACAGGAAAAAGCTGCAAAATGATCCATGTGAACAAGAGCGGAAGAAATAAAGTAAGCGCCATCGACACCATTACATCCATCATATCGGATCGTCGCAGTGGATGAGTCTGTGGCATATCTGTGACATAATCTAGCAGCACCTTTATACCAGTGCCATTCAAGAACGTGAGATAAGCATTGGAAGCCTACATAAACAAATGCGATATTAATGGGAAAGCCAATTGAAGAAATACACAGATATTGTAAAACGCACAAATACACAGGCATGCACCATAGTTTAATTTCTTATAATTGTTAGAATATATATACCGAGATGAATATCGAGGTTGTCAAGTTCAAGATGAAATGGTCAAGACTCAAGACTCAACATAGCTACCAGAAGATCGACGGATATAAAATATTGGAGAATATCGACGGAGATCAGATCAAGTTTCCAAGAATAAGATATCTTGTGTGATTAGGTAGTTTTCTAGATAAGGAAAATATCTATTTAATTTCCTACATTTTCTATATTCTAGTTAATTAGGATATATTCTAGTTTATTAAGATATATTCTCTAAAATAAGATAATATCTTAACCAATTCTTTATTCACTCTATAAATAGAGACTCTCAATGTAATTGTAATCATCCCAGTGACATCAAAACTGGTGATCAATAATATTTCACCCTTCGGGGTTTTGTCTGTGGACGTAGGTCGAGTTGACCGAACCACGTTAAATCTCTTGTCCCATTTCATTTCTCTTGAATCGATGATCCTCGATACTCATAATTTATTAATAATCAAGAGACTTCACATGATCAGATTTCACTCAATGCATCAAAAATGGATAATCTAATTCACCCAAAAATTGAATGACCAAAAATCAGGGCGAAAAAAAATTTTGTTAGGTAATTGAGATCCTTTTAAGTTTATAAATCTAGAAGTTATAATGACGGTGTTACAGGTAAAGGTTATGGTGTGGGGGAAGGGTTGCAAATCTGCAATGAGGTCGTGTTGGATGTGAAATTGTTCGTAGACTAATAATAACGGTGAAGATGATTGTGGTTTCATTGTAGGTTCCATGGAAGGATTAGGAGCTAAACTTCTGTGCCGATTTTTAAGTTTGGGTTGCTACTTGATAGAACGGTTGAACAGTTAAATATGAGTCTCCGTCCAAAAAAAAAAGTTATAGTTTCCTCTTCCTATTTTGTAGTCGGGATGGATCCTTCACTTATACGCGTTTGGACACTGGAAGCAGAAGTCAGGTGGAGAAACATTTACAACGCGTTTGGATACAAGTTTGTTTCCGACTTTTGCTTCTCCAGAAGTCGAAGTCAGAAGCAAAACTATTTTGCTTCACAAAAAAGTTAACTTTTCAACTTTTAGAAATCGTATTTATTTTTGACACCCAAACTGATTTCTGACTTTTCGACTTCTAAAAGCTGCTTCCGATGTGTTAGTTTCACAAAAAATCGACTTTTTTCCTATTAGAAGTCATTTTGAAATTGTGTACCCAAACTAACTTCTGACTTTTTGGCTTTCATAGGTCAAAAACCAACTTATGACTTATGAGTGTGTATCCGAACAGCCTATTAAATTTCCAGTGTTAATTTAATTCTTTTGCCATCATCAGATGTAAGTGGATGAATGATTGTTAATACTTTTATTATTTGTATATTATATGTATCGAATACAAAACCAGTCAAAGAGAGCAGTTGACGGTCAATCCTCAATGCACATAGAAGCACTTAAAAATATATGTCATTCTTAAAAATTTGAAGTAAAAAATTTATTTCACAAAGAATATGCCGTTCATTTTCTTCTTTTTATTAACTTCAGAATTTTTGACTTAATTAAGACGAAAAGTTATTGTCTGTGTGATCCAAACACCATTTCAATTTTTATGGATTGAATGTAAAGTTGTTAGATTTTCTTTTTTACTCGGCGAAAAACATACAAACTGTGTACAAGAGAATATAATTAAAGAAGAGCATAAAGTTCAAAGCAAAAGATAATCAAACAAAAATAGAACAAATAAAGGAGCATAATAGGAAAACTCAAGAACAAAGACTCATTCCCATGAATACCAGTATCCAAGAAAATGTGCGATCCTCAAATCCCCCAAGGATATCATGGATTCATAAAAGAAGCACTTGAGGGATAGTTTCTTTGTAAAGGTGCGCAAGGGACACGGTCACATGACAAGATCCTATCATGTTTCTGTTTTTCAAGTATGCTCAAAATATAAGGTTTTTTTAAAATGAAAGATGTAATCAAATTTATGGGTAGTGGAAAACCCCCTTTCACCCAAACCCAATCACCTTCTCTTTCAGTTGAAGGAGCGATTGAAAGTCTTCAACAACACGGCAAACAACTTGCCTTTTGAAACTAAAAATGGAAAATAACGACAAACAATTTGCCTTATGAAACTAATTTGAAAAGGAAAAAAAGCGACGAACAGTTTGTCATATGTAACTAAAAAAAAACAATTTATCGTTCTTATGTAACTAAAATGAAACGAAAAAAGAAATAAAAAAAATAAAGACAAACAGTATGCCTTATAAAACTATAAATTAAAATAAATAAAATGGTTTGACGTATAGTCTGTTATCCCTTTATCTCATACCCCTTGCCTTTATCTCATACCCCTTGCTCTACGCAGAACAAAATGAAAGAACGATGCGAATTATAGAGAACGTCACTGATGTTAGTTGGGATAGTGCTTAGGGATGGAGTCACAAATTTTACATACAAGTGGCCTAAGGTAAAATTATAGAGAAGGTCACGGATGTTTTTCTTTCCAAATCTCCAAAACCATATGCAGTTGAAACTATATAAATAAATGTCTTTAAGACCAACAATATTTTATTAATTTAAGGAGTCAAATATACGTTTTATAAATCTAGTTGTATTTGAAAATTATACTATTTTAGAAATTTTATTAAATAATTAAGTACTAATTAGCGAAGGATTGACCATAAACTTAGTGGCGTGCATCAAGAAGATGAAAATTTGTATTAACAAAAATTCCAAGATAGAAATCATATGTGGAATGGAATGCATACCATATTGACGGTGCGTAGAATCCACGATGGTGGTGAGGTTCCACCAAGTAATGCCATCAGTGAGGCGCCAGATGAGGGAAGAGATGTTGAGCTATACCAGACATTCACATTGAAGTTAGTCACATCGGAGTTTAAGAAATCATATGCTGCAACATGAGTTTTATATCTGCATGTCATTTATCTATACCGAAAGCTAATGTTGAAGAAAAATAATGTAAGTAAACCCAACCTGTAAAGATCTCATTAACTTCTTGTTTTGGATTTCTTTGCCAGTATCCCCCGAAGAGCTCATCATTTACCGACAAAGAGCTATTTCGCCATAGACCTAAACCTTGCACACATGTTAAACCTGATTCCAGTTCAAAAATAAAAATGGTTTGAGCATGCACCCGCATAAAGAAAATCAACAAGTAATATATCATGAACGATGAAGACAGTTATAACCACGTCATAGTTCACACTTGACACTAATTAAGGACAACAAATATTATTACTTATAAGATTAAGCATGTTTTTCTGCATAATCTTATAAATTTTTAGTTAAAGCGGCCGATTGCACTGTAGTCTGTAGTGGTAAAGTTCATTAGATAATGAAAATGGTGATCTACGTTCGAACTCGTCGATATTAAATTCTTGATCGATCAAAAAAATAAAAGCGATTAGATATAAGATTACACTACAGTATCATCTTAGGAATAAGATTTTGATAATTAATTTTTTTTTCCTAGGCCATGCTGATTAATCACCAGATTTTGATATAAGATGGAAAATAAGATTTGGGTTACCATAAACTTACTTAATGGCTTTATATCACCAGATGGCGTCTGCACAGGAAGATTAAGTACAGAATGTCTAACTTGTTTGCATTGAGCTTGGATTACTTTTCTTTCATTCACCTGAAAAAAAAATCAGTATCAACGTAAATGTTGTAGTCAGTTAAGATGTATCTACAATCACTTAATGGATATTATGTTCTCTTTATATGTGTATAACAACATTTTATTTGTGAAAAGATGAACAAGAGAATGACTGACCAGCAGAAGAACACTTCTATCAACAGGAGTCACAGTGGAATTCAAGGAGACACCACGACTAGCGATCTGGTTCTTTCGCGAGGTATGTATAAAACTCTGTACCCCATCTTCATCCCCCTGCAAAATTATAAAATCGACATGAATGATCAAGTTAGTCTCAATATTATACTACTAGGCACCAGCTTGCATGTACTATTTTATTTCAGGTCTTAACATAACTATTTACTTTGTTAAATTATTATTCATCCTCATGCTGAAGAAAATTAACAAGAAAAATAAAGCTAACCTCTACAAAATAGACACCATCATCCATCGGAGTACTAGCGGAGAAATTCAGAGTGGGACTAGCCGCGAATAGGTTCATACCCAATTCTGATAACACATGATATTAGGAAGTAAACAAATATATTAATCTTTAGAAAATTGTACTACCTTCGTTTGATATTATAATTTTTTTATTTTTGCCTATAATAAACCAAATTCGAAAAGTAATAGTATCTTTTTTTTCCAGAAACTGATGGAGTAATATGGAATGAAAGAGTTAATAAAATGTACCTTGCCCGAGGGATTCATTCAACCCAGTAACAAGTACTGTTACTGGACAGGATTTTGTTGCTCGACATGATTCATCAGGCAGGTCATTATATGGCATAAACTCGTTTTTCACAGCACGAGATTCTGGCCAAGGTATATGCAAATAAACGGGGTTCTCTGAATGTGGTGGTTGTTCTTTACCAAACATACCAAATCCACCAGGTAGCTCCGGAATATCATCTCCTTCGTGTCCAGGAATACCCGGACCAGCAATTTGCTGCTTTTTCATAGATGCTGAGAATTTTTGTAATTGTTGAAGGAACACAAGTAGCAGAATAGGAAATGCAATAAGCCTAAGATTTTCCCAAATGTTCCTTTTCTGCAACAAATGAAGTTTAAAATGCCATAACTTAAAATAAAACAAACTTTCTCATAAAAGACAAATAAATAAATAAATAAATAAAGACTAATATTAATTTATTTCAAATTTGTCTTAAATTTACATAAAAGAAAAATATTGAAACAATAAAAACAGCTACCTGAAAGGTGATATTTTTCAAGAACAAAGCATTGGTCTGTGTTGTAAAACTCGATTTGGCCATTAATTAATGGTTTTCTTACAAAACAAAAAAGAAAAGCTACGTACAAGAAGAAATTGATAGAGATATATAAGACATTAATGTAGTAACATTGGTTTTTCTTGTTTGTTTGATTATTATTTTTAATCCATAAGGGTTTTTACAGTTGAAATAGTATTAATTACAATGTTGTCAATATGAAGTTATTTGTGTTGCTGATTTGATTTTCCAGCTTATCAATAACAAACTCCATTTTTTCAAAGTTCTGTCAGTTTTTTTTCAATCAAACCAAACAGAAACAATAATAATTTAGTTTTAGTTTTTACAGAGTTTTAGTTTAATATAGAAATAACTAAAAATAGATTACAAAAATAAGAATTCTTACAATCTTGTAAAGAATATCAGCCAGGAAAGTTTTCTTTGGAACCCACATTGGGGAGGTTAAATGGAACTGGGTTTTAGCGTAAGGGGAGGTTTTTAGTAATGTAAGTATCATAGTATCCTTTATCCCTTTTTTCTTATAAATTTTAAGAAGAAAACCTAAAATCTAAATCAAGTTCAAAAAAAGAACCAAAAGAAAGCAGCCCCATTCTCTTCATCTCATCTGTCGATTCTTTCTCTCCTCCTCTTCTTGTTTTCTTCCATCACTTCTTCACTTCATCATTTATTAGTATTCGATTCCAAAAATTTCTTTGTCGATCAATACCTTTGGTATAAATGAGTCGAACGAAATAATATTTTAGGTAGCGCCTTAATTATAGAGTCGTGAATGCGGCTAAACATAAAGCAAAACCAAATCTCAAAACCAAATTACATGCAATTACAAATCAAGAAGATGAAGAAAACTCGGACGAAATAATATTTTAGGTAGTGCCTTAATATGTTAGAGCACTGCTCGGTCGAACTCGCAAGCGTTGCTGTCTCAAGCTTGTTTGTCAAGTTTAGTTGCCAAAACTATAAGTCTTGATTTCTAGTCTACTTATAGCTAAGTCTCGGACTAGGATAGAAAGTGTAGTTGAGCTCTAGACTCCACGGCGTTCATCATGCAAAGACGAAGAACTACTCAAGGAACTTGTGGATCTTCATCGACTAAAAGGTATTTGGAGACTTGAACTTATCTATCACTCAAAAGTCTATCTACTCTATCTTCTATCTTGAGACAAAAGTCGTATTGCTATATAGACTTCGATTATACACATTTGCTATTTCGAGCCGAGTTTATCTCGCTTATCTATTTCTCGAAATATGTGTTGGTAAGCTTTCGCTTTGGCCAAGTTCATCTTTATAAGTGACGAAAGTCATGTTGGTTATTTCAATATCTTGAAAATTGCTTTGATGAAGAATAGTGTGTGAATAACCTCTATTTAACATCCTCTAAGAATGTTTCAATGATTGAAATGAGAGTTTAGAAATATATAACCTTGAATGGATATAAACATCGTATGTGAACTCATACGTGTGTAAGTCCAAAATCCTTGAACCAAAGTATGCGTACTTTGCTGCTCAAGATAACCGGAACTAAAGTCCGCGTACTGCCGGAAGTTCACAACCCGTGAATTTCTGCTGGAGTTTGTAAACTGAAAACAAACTTAAACCAGGTACTTAAGTATGCATACCGGTATGCATACTTGAGTGGGTTATTTTCTAAAAACGGTTTATTCGTGAACTTAAACTTATATAAACTAAGGAATGCATACTTGAAAACCGTGGCTATAAAGTTCATGAATCGATTCGAGTGAATCAAAATCGTTTTTGTTTTGATTGTGTCTTATATACTTCTATGAGATCTAAGCAATTGAACAACTCTCTAACTAGTTCTTTTGAGTCATTTGAACTAGTTATGGTGAAGATGAATAAGGTTGATATGAAAGTGCTCATATGGCTAACCATTTGGTTAACTACTGTTGAACCAACTAGGTGTACACGCTTAGGTACGGTTACACAAACCTAAATGGACGTGCATTTCATTTGTGTATAACAAGCTAAGTTCGATCTAATGGTTGAAAGATATTAGCTTGAATCTAATCAGGTTTTCATCTAACGGTGAATATTGAATGCTTTGTTACCAAGGTAACTTAGATTGCAAACCATGATTTGGAGACTATATAAAGGAGAACTCTAGCAACTGGGAGACCTAATCCCCACACCTTATGTGTGATACTAGTTGTATAATCTAGAGTCGATTCTCCTTTAACCTCAGGTTTCTACCAAGACATTGTAGGTTAACGACTTAAAGACTTCATTGGGATTATGAAGCCAGACCCAAATATTTTCTATGTAGTTGCGTGATCTGATCTTGCTGTTTCTATCGTATTGAGTATAATTGTAAAATTGGCTTGAGATTAATTTCTCCGATATGAAAGATAAAAGTAATCACAAACATCTTCGTCTCATCGTTTGTGATTCCACAATATCTAGTTTTGCCATCATACGATTTAGATTATTGTGAGGTGATTGATAATTCTAGGCTGTTTTTCGGGAATATAAGTCCGGGTTATCGATTGGTTCTTGTTCACCTTGATTTATCAAAAGACGGAACAAAACTTGTAGGTATTTTTGTGGGAGACAGATTTATCTATTTTTGTAGACTTTTCTGTGTGATACAGATTTGTTTATTAAAGTCTTCGACTTTGGGTCGTAACAACTCTTAGTTGTGGGTAAGATCAGCTAAGGGAATCAAGTGCGTAGTATCCTCCTGGGATCAGAGACGTGAGGAGCGCAATTGTACCTTGGATCAATGTGAGATAGATTGTGGTTCAACTACAGTCCAGACCGAAGTTAGTTTGTAGTAGGCTAGTGTCTGTAGCGGCTTAATACAGTGTGTGTTCAATCTGGACTAGGTCCCGGGGTTTTTATGCATTTGCGGTTTCCTCGTTAGCAAAACTTATGGTGTCTGTGTTATTTATTTTCCGCATTATATTTTGTTATATAATTGAAATATCACAGGTTGTGCGTTAAGATCAATCAATTAGAATATCCAACCTTTGGTTGTTGATTTTAATTGATTGACACTTGAACATTGGTCTTTGGTACCGTTCAAGTTATTTCATATAATAATCAGGCTCGCGGATTTCTATCAGTTTGATTTGCTGATTACATTGTGAAACAGAGATATTAAACTCTTTGATATATTTTACTCTAGATTGAGTCTGACTGTCTAGTTGATTCTCTAGAAAGTATATTGGAGTAAGTCCTCTCAGATTGCCAAACGAATTGTTGGGTGTGGTTGTTAGACCCCCGCTTTTTCAAACCTCTCAGTAAAATGGCTCCGGTAAGAAAGTAAGTGATTCTCATTCATTTTTTTAGTATTTTGATCGATTTGAACTCTATTTTTTAGGTTTAAATCAGAAATAAGATTTTCGGTTTCATTTACAAGATAACAGCCGGTATTGAATGGATGATGAATGCAACGCCGAGTGTTGTCGTCGATATTGCATTCTAGTTAAATACCATACCAACTCAACTGTAAAACCTTAGATATTTTTTATTATTATTTTTTTGCATGTCCACGGTCGGCATTGCTTTATCAATGAAAGCCACGCCGACGGGGATACCAATTTACTGCAGTGAATATACACTCTGTTAGCATAGTCGATTAAAATTCTAACAATGTCGACTACACATTACAAAAGTCGGTATAGATTGGAAATTTGAATATAATGCCGATTGTTGGTTAATTTCTCTGGATTCAAATTTACCCCTGTCGGCATTGTCGATTTAGAATGTTCAATGCCGACTGATATAATGCAATACCAATTATTTTTGTTTTAGTGACAAATTTTGTTTTGTTTCAATGTCGGTTGTTGATTTTCAACGCCGATTTTTGGTTATAAAATGCATATGTTTTTTGCTTTGATGGATAATTTGCTTCTTATGCCTTATGATTTAGGTCCAAGAGCAAAGCTACGAGAGAGAATCAAAGGAACTTGCATCTTAAAAAAAAAAAAAAAAAAAAAAAAGAGGATGTTTTTGTCTCTCTTAAGTTCGTTCCTTCTCATCATGGTCGCCCTGAACGATTGAGGGAAAAAAATAGAGGAACCACAAAGTCTTAGACGAAGAGAACTTTGCGATTTATATCTATCTTGCCTGAAAGAGATTAGGAGAACCTCGATAACACAAAAGCAAGATCAGGATTTACGAACTATCAAGGTAGAGATAATCGGACAAGGCTTCACGAATCCCCAAAGCGAAGTCTTTTAGTTGTAGACCTTATTATGTTTCTCATAGGAAGCTTAGGTCAATAGAGGACGACTCTAGAATCAACAAGGACACACAGTGTCGGGGATTGATTTTCCCAGTTGAAAGAGCATATTATTTATAGTTTTTCCAAGACCATGGGTTGCTTAGAATTCAAGATAAGATAACTTGAGAATCAAGCAAACTCTATTCTTGAAAAATACAATAAAAGAATATACACTTAGGTTCGGTTATCGAACCGTGTATAATGACCATTCGGTTTAGCAATTTAGCCAAAGAACTAAAATCAGTTTGATATCCATTCAAACACTTAAGAGTTTAACCACGATGCACACACATAAGTGTTTAAGTGTTTAAAGAAGTCTTAGAATTGTTTAAGAGAGTTCTAGTAATGCTAAACATATTATGAAAATAAGTCTTTGTGCATTTGCTAAAATATAAACTGCGACAGTTGGTAGGAAGATGTGCCAACCGCGTGGCTTATTCACGAGTCAAGGTGCAACGGTTCGTGAATCGGGTTTGCCAATCTTACAAGACTACCGAACTTAGTTGACAATGGTTCATGAACCGGGTTCACCAACTGCCAGATAGCCAATTATACCAACTTTGAAAATTTAATTCACCATGGTTTGCTAACTGGGTTCGTGAACTGTACCCAAATGAACCTGCGATTTGCGAACTGGCTCTCCAACCTTCCTGTATTTCTGAAACTCAGATATCTATGGTTTGCAAACTGGTTTGCCAACCTACGACCCTGAGTAGAAATATCAGTAAGTTTAATATTTCCCTCTTATGATGATTGAAACATTTCCAAGTGATAAAATCATTTGCATGGGCAATTTTCAATTGATCCACAAATTAATTCATAGAACTAATATTGTGTAAGGACCGTTGAACATCTTTGCTTAGAATCATATTTCAATATTTTTGACAAGACAAGCTTGACTTGAAACTTTTTCTTCGTAAAGCTACTAGAAGTCATATGACATAGTCTCAATAGATAGAATGGTGAGATAGTGAGTAAAATATAATGGTTCAGTATTCACATACCTGATACAGAAGTTCTCTAAATGTCTTCGTCGATCTTCAGTCTTCAAGGGTGATGTCTGATACTCAACTATAAATTCTAACCTAGACTGAGACTTGACTTAGTAGACTAGAAATCAAGATATGGTTTTGATCACCTAACATTGACAATAAGCTTGAGATAGCAAAACTTGTGGGTTCAACCGAGCAATGCTCTAACAATCTCCTCTTTGTCAATTTTAGTGACAAAACTATTCAATACATATGGATACAAAAATAAACAAACTTTTCTGCTTAATCCACTATGCTTGGTTTCCTTGGTTCTTCAACATACGTCTTGAATCCTTCGTACTTCAAGTTCTTCTAGTGTTCTGCATGTGTTCGTTCAGCACTTTGTTGTTGAAGATCCGTAGCGATAACAACTTTTGAGAAAACTCAAAAAGATCTTTGATAAAATGAGGTAATCATCCTAGTCATTGGTTGTTATATAAAAACATAGTATTGTTACCTTCCTCAAAATTCAATTGCACCACAATTTTGAAGCAATACTACAGTGATATGTTCTCCCACGTAGTCAATACATACTACTTTTGCAAAATAGGTAAAACCTAGACAATAATTCACTCCCTCTTAGATGATGCTCCGTAAAACCATATGTAATGTAGTAAGATACTACTTAATAATTCTCCCCCTTTTTGTCAACAAAATTGGAAAAGGTGAAAAATCGGGATAATCATGAACTAATCAAAAGAGTTTCAAGACTAGAGAACACATAACAACCTTTAGTTTAGACGATTTCAACCAAGAAATCTCGGTTTGCGTCAAGGAGACATAAGGCGCAAGCATCTCCTACAATTCTACATCCGCACTCCCCACAAAGATATTACCATTAATCACAAGTTCAAAAGTATTCTCCCCCATAAAATGTCATTCTCGGAAGAACAACATGAGCGACCTTATTTTAGTCGCAAGAGAAGGATTTTCATGGACTTTAAATTTATTCACCAGTTACGAACAAAATAAATTTGTATCCAATATTTTCTCTCTTCTCGCCAGTTACGAACAAAGAAGTTAAAAATAATGATATCAATGTTAGAGGCACTAAGGTACAATATTTTCGTGAGAAAATCATCAACACAAACTATTCTCTACGTCAGTTATGAACAAGAAAACAATTAGTGCGATATGACTCAACATAAGAATTATAACTTCTAGCCATGTACGAACGTAGAGATTAAACTTCACCACTTATTCCCCAGTGGTGACACAATCAAGGAAGTAAGTCGATCCCTAAAGAACATCTTACGGAATCCTATAGCAGTTTATTCACAAAAGTGTAATCGTAGAGAGATAAAAAACTACAATTCTCAAAATAGTTTACTCATATTTACAAGAGTGAAAGGGCTTAACCTATGATAAAATATGAGATCCGTGTACTAATCACCAAAGAATGATAGCAAAGAACAAATCTTACAAAATAAGCAATACAAATATATAATCCATGAAGATTAGGCATTACAAGTCATCTTCCAAAATAAAATTTAATTAATAAACTTTAAACATGCAAGATGATAATATTTGGATTAGCTAATGTAACACATAAAAACTACTCCAAAAACTAGTGTTCTTCCATAAACAATAAGAAAAATAACACATAAAAACTACTCCAAAAACTAGTGTTCCTCCTTAAACAATAAGAAAAAAATTCCTATAAGGAGTTATCTAATGAAAAAGGGGAAAAAAAAAGCATCTAGATATAAACTTTCACCATATATTTTAGAGAAGCAAGATCTTATGAAGTCTTCACTAGGTCTGATTTCAGAAGATCAATATTCTTCTTAGCTGTAGCAAGCTGATCAAACACCACTTCGAAATCTTTCACAAGGTTCCCGACCAAGTCAGCAGATATTTGACAGGTTTTGAAACTCATGTTCGTGAGAAAAGTAGCAAGATATAGTGAAAGGATAATCATAAAACCCAATCTCTTCAGCATCATCATTTTGATTCTCTTTTCTCTTTCTTTAACATAATTCTTAATGCTAGAAGCATCCATGTCTTTTGAAGATCAAGAGAAAAAAATTGTACACTCTAGACTTTGAAATATCAACTTCAAGATATAGATATAAATAAGGTTCCTTAGGTTTAGTGAACCATAATAAGGAGTTTCTTTTCCAAAAACAAGGAAACAAAAGTAAACTTATTGGTTTCATAACCAGAGACTTGTAAAGCAAGAAAAACTGACGTACTCGGGCCCACAAGTCACGGCTCATGACCGAGTGGTAAGAACTTAAAACATAGAATAACGTCTGTCAAGAGAGATATGTCAGATGGAACATATAGAAGATTTCAACAGTTTCTTTGTCCAACAGGATTAAGACTGTATACATACTTCTAAAAGTAAACATACTAAAAAAAATCATCAAGAAAATTCTTCCTTTCATTATACATTCTCTTAAACTAAAACAGAAGAATTAAGTTATTCAGGGATAAACAATTGGAATATCCATAACTAAATCCTTGGTTTTAATCTTAAGTTCAGTACCTAAACACTTGGCGTTAGTTTTAGCATAGAGAGATGAAGAAAGATTCCTGAAGCCTTATCACGCTTTGCTCTTTTTATGCCACGTCTCAGTCTGTTAATAGAAGATCTAAGAACAAAGATTGTTTTGCCAATATTAATATGACTTACCTCTCTGTCGAAGTGTGAATCAATGACTTTTGTGAATAAGAAAGGCTTTCTCAAATGTCGTGGTTTGAAGTTATCCTTTTTAATCTCACCAGACTGGAGAGAAACAACACAACAAGTGATATGTTGCAAAGTTCTTTGTAGGCAGACAATTTTGGACTCTCAAATCTTGAAATACAATCCTTTGAACAATGTTTAATTGATTTGTGATGACCAACATACTCTTTCATTATTTATAGTTCTAAATTCATGTGAACTATTTTCCTTGGATTGCCCATTGAATTTATTCATTAGATGTCCCACTTTACCACAAGGAGAGATGGCCATCAAAGAGTCAAATGCATCCCTTGAATCATGACCTGGAATAGACATTTTCTTATAAAAACTTTTTTTTAGATGAGGTTCTCACACATTTCTCAGAACGAGTAGGAAAGACTCTCTAAATAAAAGAATATCTTCTTGACTTAGCAATATCATGTGTTAGATGAGATTTATCCTTTAAGTCAGTAATTTCTTTTCTCAAATAATTACACTGCTTCTGAGATGTGAGAAGATCAGACTCAGACTTGTCCCTTAGAATACGAAGTTTATTGATCTCAGTATTATGAATCTCAATCATGATTTTTTTTCTCGAACGGTCGCTTTCCTGACAATATCTTCAAGAATATCAACTCTTTCTTTTCCGAGTATAATTAGTTCTTGAATGAGTTTGTTGATATCATCAGTGAAAGTATCAATAGTTTCAAAAAGATCACGCTTTCTATTCAGAGATTAATTGAGTTCATACGCATACTGAGAAAACTTCTCTTAGACTTTTATCTGAGAAGCTTGATCCTCAATGATCGATAATTCACATCAGCTTTTATTGAAATCCTCATCTGATTTTGTTTTTGTGAAATCTATAGACATATTTCTACTACTGTATTCAGAAGAATCAACTAAGGTGTTATCCTTTGAGGTAAATCCCAAGCAGTTTGCATAATCTAAAGACATATTCATAGCAGTTGGTTTCATTTTTATTAGTTAGTACTTACAAGTGTATGAATCAGATAAAAACACAAACTTATTAGGTCTAACAGTGGTCGCCTGCTCTGATATCAATTGAAAACGCTGGGGTACCAAATACACCCAACTTTTTCGTTCGACAACCTGTATAGACAAAACTTAATGCAATAGAGAGTAGACCAACTGAATGATCCTTGACAATATGTATATAGAGTTTACATCTCTAACCTTTACTCAATCATTGTGTATATAGACACATAATCTGTGAACCTGATTATTAAGCAGAGTATTTGGACGATCTCAAAAATCAATATCCAAGATTAATCTAGTCGTATCCATATAATCCAATAGGAATTCTTCCAAATGATTAAACTTGTTATCTATCTTTCAAGATACGAATTCTACAAGAAACAAGTCTCGTAATCGATTACAATTAAGCGGACGTATCTACTTAGATTAAATACGTACAAACCTGTGCAAATCATTATAAAGATAAACAATATAATGCGAAAAAGGAAAAACACAAGACACCAGAAATTTTGTTAACAAGGAAACCGCAATAGCATAAAAATCCGGAACCTCGTCCAGATTGAACAACGTACTGTATTAAGCCTCTACAGACACTATCCTACTATCAGGCTTCAGACTGGAATGCAGTTGAGACCGAATCCACCCTCCAAGTGATTCAGTTATAGTCGTGCTCCTTACGTCTCTTGAACCTCACAAGGATTTATGCACTTGATTCCCTTTGATGGCGTCCTTTACAGTCTAAGAGTTGCTTCAGCCGAATTGAAGACTTTTGATACCAATTTGCCTCTAATACATAAGCTTATTTGATTTTCGTTTAGATCAAATATCAAGGTGCAGAAATATGTTTGTAATGGACAAAGCTAACAAACCTCACAAATCCGGAACTTACGACTCCCGAAGAGCATCCTAGATTCTTAACCACCTCTCAAGAACAATCTTCAAAAGATTAACTAAGATTAGTTTTCAGATATCTATGTTGAGGAACCACAAAGTCTAAGACGAAGATAACTTTGTGATTTCTATCTATCTTGCATGAAAGAGATTACGAAAACCTCGATAACAGAAAAGTAAGATCAGGATTCACGAACTATCAAGGTAAATATAGTCGGATTTGGCTTTATGAATCCCGAAAACGAAGTCTTTTAGTCGTAGACCTAATTATGTTTCTCATAGAAAACCTAGGTCAATAGAGGACGACTCTAGAATCAACTATGACACAAAGTGTCAGAGATTGATTTTCCCAGTTCAAAGAGCATATCTATTTCAATTGGGATTGTTTTTCCAAGACCAGGGTTGCTTTGAATTCAAGCTAAGATAATTGATAATATAGCAGACTCTATTCTTGAAAATACAATAAAATAACTAAAATCAGTTTGATATCCATTCAAATACTTAAAAGAACTAAAATAAGTTTGATGCACACACATAAGTGTTTGAGTGATCAGTGAAGTCTTAGAAGTGTTTAAGAGAGTTCTAGTAATGCTAAACATATTATGAAAATAAGTCTTTGAGCATTTGCTAAAATATAAATTGGGACAGTTGGTAGGACGGTTTGCCAACCGCATGGCTTGTTCACGAGTCAGGGTGCAACGTTTTGTGAACCAGGTTTTCCAACTCTACAAGAATACTGAACTCAGTTGACAACGGTTCATGAACCGGGTTCGCCAACTGCTAGCTAGCCTATTATACCAACTTTGAAAATTCAGTTCACCACGGTTTGCCAACTGGGTTCGTGAACTGTACCCAACTGAACTTGCGGTTTATGAACTGGTTCGCCAACCTTCCTGTATTTTTGAAACTCATATATCTATGGTGAAAAGACGAAGGTACCCAAATACACCATAATATTTTAATTAAATATCAAACTATAAGTCTGATACCAAGTGTGATCGTCTATGGACAAAGTCGAGACAATACAACAACTATGGTATACACATTGTGTGATCGTCTTTGGATATGAAATCGAGACAATACAACAACAAAGTGTTCACTTTATAATAGGTACGGTATGAAACCGAAACACTATAAAATCAATATCAAGTGACTAGGAATTAACGTACAAGTGTATTTACTTTAAGTTATAATAAACAAATTATAATTGTGGAATAATAAAGTAAATGACACAACAAGATTTTGTTAACGAGGAAACAGCAAATGCAGAAAAACCCCGGGACCTAGTCCAATTTTGAATACTCTAAAAATTAAACCGCTATACAAAGAACATAAGCCAACTTCGTATAGAATTGAGACCAAGTATACTACCCCTAGTTACTTAGTTTCCTCAGTATCCCTGCGTCTTCGACTTCTAGAGTCACGCACGAGAATCTCAAGACAGAAGTACTATTTCAAGTTGATTTACCCAGTAAATTCCTGATGTACTCAACTCCTTTAGATCGTATTCCAAACAGTAAAGGAATAGACTGTTTGGTAACCACTTCAATTATCTTTACAGTAAAACATATGTTGAGTAGTTGATAAAGGCTCTTCCGTTCAATCTAATAAACTCCTATGTCAGGTAAGATCAATCCAAATCTGAAAGTTCAGATCAAGACTCACAACTATCAAATCGTAGTAAACCACCAAATGATATTTGCCGATCAATACGACTTTCTGATCAAATCTATCAAAGATGTGTGCACAAATTCAGAAGATACGAAAACTAATAAGAAAATCTTCTTTGTCTTCAAATCTTCAATTGCCTTCTCAATAACCTTCACAACATAAACTTGAATCCTCTCATGATCAATCACATAGAACGGCATCTGTTAACAATGGATTATCACAAGATGTCTTTAGATCTACAAATAGTTCTAAAAATCATGTCGATAATTTGATCTAGTTTGAGTGACCCTTATGTCAGAAGAGAAGGCTCTCAAGAATAATCAAACTAGGTGCAATCAAAGTTTCAACAACCGTTAGTCAATTAAATAATTAATCGCAAACTAAAATAACAATGCAATTATCTAGTTTCCCACCAACGATATTCATAGAGATTCTTGATCCCACCGAAGTCTTTAAATGAGCGGTCGTAGAGATTTCATCTAATTAGGGTACTTTCCTCTCCGAATAGACGGTTCCACCGAAAACAACACGAATGAAGTTTGCCTGGCTCTTAGGATAGTTTGCAAGAAATGCAAACTCAAGTATTTATAGACCAAGGTTGTTTGTATAACAAGGAAATTCCAAAACCGAAAATATTCTCAAGATATGCATTAAAGTACCTAGTTTCGGTTTTCTTATTTCCAATAAATGTTAACCAATATTTCCGAAATCTCTCATAAAAAAATTCTATTATTAGTATATCACATTTACTAATACTCCTTTTCTAGAGTATATGCTTTAAATGCTGGAAATGAAAGCATATAAAATTGAAAATCATAATTAAATATTTTTCAATATTTCGGTTTGGGATCACCTTGAGCATCAAGGAATATATTTTAACAATTAATGATAAGAGTTATGTACATGTTCAAATGATGTCAACATCTAGAAGTTTCTCTTAGCAAACCCTAATTCCAAAATTATACAAGTCATAAATAAATATGTGAACCGTACCAACACACTTATGGTTTCCCTTTCGATTAAGAAACAAGTTCATACATCTACTTCCTTAAACAAATGTAATAATACATAGTTTCCTATGATGAAATCACACCAATATCCTATACATAATAAAGTAACTAAATACTTAGATTATGTCGATGCCGTATTTACGAAGTTCAAAGATAAGCGTTGTACTTCGTAATATAATTGTTAGAGCACTGCTCGGTCAAACTCGCAAGCCTTGCTATCTCAAGCTTGTTTGTCAAGTTTAGTGACCAAAACTAAAAGTCTTGATTTCTAGTCTACTTATAGCTATGTCTCGGACTAGGATAGAATGTGTAGTTGATATTTAGACTTCACGACGTTCATCAATTGAAGACGAAGAACTACTAAGGGGAGCTTGTGGAACTTCATCAACAAAAGGTATGTGGATACTGAAACTCATCTATCACTCAGAAGTCTATTTCTACTCTATCTCATATTTGAGACAAAATTCGTATAACTATATAGATTTCATTTTATACACATTTGATATTTCGAGCTGAGTTTAACTCGCTTACATATTTCTCGAAATATGTGTTGGTAAGCTTTCGCTTTAACCAAGTTCATCTTATATTCTCGATGAAAGTCAAAAGATGATCATGTAAAAATCGCCTGGTAACATCTTACATGATTTATGTGAGACAGTCATTTGATGTAGACTCGGAATGTTTCGTATTGATCTATAGATCACTTGAAAATTGCTTTGAAGCTAATAGTTTCTGCGAGACAGCTATTGTTGTCTTCTAAGAATGTTTCAATGATTGAAATGGGAGTTTAGAACACTTAACCATGATTGGATTATAAGCACAGTATGCGTACTTGCATATGTGTTGATCCAAGACCGGAACTTAGTATGCATACCCGTATGCGTACTGGTTGGTCAGGTAAAGTCCGGAAGCTAGAGTACGCGTACTGGCGAAGTCAGTTGAAGTTCGTGTACAATAGTATGCGTACCTATATGCGTACTGGTTTCAACTGAAGTTTGGAAGTGTACGATAGTA
This sequence comes from Papaver atlanticum, assembly GCA_023531105.1. Lineage (NCBI taxonomy): Eukaryota > Viridiplantae > Streptophyta > Magnoliopsida > Ranunculales > Papaveraceae > Papaver > Papaver atlanticum. The sequence continues at coordinate 4,418,139 of JAJJMB010000061.1, forward strand.
TGCGTACCCGTTTGCATACTTGCGAACACAGTCCTTGTCTGGCTACTTAGGTATGTGTACCCGTTTTCATACTTGAGTGGGTTATGTTTTAGAATCGGTTGTGTCATGAACTAATACATTTATATAATAAGGAATGCAATCTTTTGCAAACCATGGCTATAATGTTCATGAATTGATTCGAGTGAATCAAACCGATTTTGCTTCAATTGTGTCTTATATACTTCTATGAGAATATAAACAATTGAAAAACTCTATAACTAGTTTCATTTGAGTCATTTGAACTAGTTGTGGTTAAGATGAATAAGGTTGATATGAAAGTGTTCATATGGCTAACTTCGGTTAACTATTGTTGAGCCAACTTGGTGTACACGTTTAGGTACGGTTACTCATATCTAAATGAAGGTACATTTCATTTGTGTGTAACAATCTAAGTTCGATCTAACGGTTGAAAGATATTAGCTTGAATCTAATCAGGTATTCATCTAACGGTGAATATTGATTGCTTTGTTCCAAAGCTATCAAACCCTGATTTGAAGACACTATAAGGGAGAACTCTAGCAAATGGGAAACCTAATCCCCACACCTCCTGTGTGATACTAGTTGCGACTAGAGTCGATTCTCCTTTAACCTAGGTTTTTCCTAAAACCCTCACAGGTTAACAACTTGAAGACTTCATTGGGATTGTGAAGCCAGACCCAACTATTTTCTCTGTAGTTGCGTGTTCTGATCTTACTTTATACTATCGTGATTGAGTATTATCTTCTCTAAGATTTGATCGAGATTTATCTCCGATAGGTAAGATAAAAAGAAGTCACAAACATCTTCGTCTCATCGTTTGTGATTCCACAATATCTTGTTTCGCTTCCATACGATTAAGATTATTGTGAGGTAATTGATATTACTAGGCTGTTCTTTGGGAAAATAAAACCGGTATATCAATTGGTTCCTGTGCACCTTGATTTATCAAAAGACGGAGCAGAATTCGTAGGTATTTCCGTGGGAGACAGATTTATCTATTTCAATAGACTTTTCTATGTGAGATAGATTTGTTTATCAAGTCTTCGACTTTGGGTCGTAGCAACTCTTAGTTTTGGGTGAGATCAACTAAGGGAATCAAGTGCGTAGAGTCCTGCTGGGATTCAGAGACGTAAGGAGCGCAACTGTACCTTGATCAGTGTAAGATTGGTTAGGGCTCAACTACATTCAAGTCCGAAGTTAACTTGTAGTAGGCTAGTGTCTGTAGCGGCTTAATACAGTGTGGTTTTCAAAGCTGGACTAGGTCCGGGGTTTTCTGCATTTGCGGTTTCCTCGTTAACAAAATCCTGGTGTCTGTGTTATTTATTTTCCGTATTATATTTTCTATATAATTGAAATATCACAGGTTGTGCGTAAGTTCAATCAGTTCTTGAATCCGGCCTTTGGGTTGTTGATTGAATTGATTGACACTTGGATATTTTTTTTTGATACCGTCCAAGTTATTTCTCTTATTCAATCGAGCTCGCAAATTCCTATTTGTTTGATTGCAGATTGAATTGAGAAATAGAGATATAACTCTTTGATATACTTTTCTAAAGATTGAGTCTGACTGTCTAGTTGATTCTCTTGAAAGTATATTGGAGTTAATCCATACAGATTGCCGAAACGAAATATTGGGTGTGGTTATTAGACCCCCTCTTTATCAATAATTCCTTGACACTTTGATCATAATGATATGACCAAGTCTAATCACTAGAGTATTATATATACAGCTTCGCATGTTATGTTTTCAATATAAAGCGACTTGAAAGATACGTTAGGAATGGAAACAAGATCAAGTCAATATTATTAACCTTAAGTGGAAGGATGATGTTCGTTGTAGTCGTTACTTCTTCACATTCTTCGGGTCTTCAGAGTAATACTTGTACGTCTCAACATTCCTAGACTTTCTAGTCTAATCTAAACGAAGTTTACTCTAGTAAATAATCAAGCGACTCTAGATGAGTTTTGATACTAAAATATGACAACCAAACTTGACATACCAACGCTTGGTGGGTTCAACCGAGATATGCTCTAACAATCTCCCCCTTTGTCAATTTTAGTGACAAAACTCTATTAAATATGGAGATAAACGAATTACAAAATAACCCATTCTTCATACGCTTGATTCCAAGTTTCACCAGCACAATATCCTGCATATATTAAAAAAATAAATGTCGTCGTTGACATTTGAATAACAAAAGCTTTACCCCCCTAAAGGAAAGCTAGGTAAATATTCAATCCGAAAATCTTTGTTGTTCCCCTTTTATAATATGAAATACTCACTACACCATTTTAAGGTATTAGCAACCTATGAAACAGGGTCGCAACAGGCTTTTCCGTTGCAAAACACGGTGTCGCAATTTTTAGCAACGGCATAAGCTCTGTTGCTAGTCATGGTCAGCAACAGATTAGCATGTTGCTGTTGCTAATCTGTTGCTAATTACAGGAATACCCCTACCCGGAACTAGATATTGTTGGTTCTGGTTCTAATTTATTGGTTCTGGTACTAATTTAGCAACAGAGTATCGATGTTGCTAATTTCTTGCAACCACAAAAAAAAGGTCAAGTCTATGTTTATTGACCTAGTCAAAATTCATTTTCCCCCTGCAGTTACCCAGTTCCCCATATTCAACATCCACACAGATATACAAACTACAATGGCGATATACAAAACTGTATTGTTGAGAATCTTGTTGAGAAAATATTATAAAAGAAATGATTCTTCAATTGAAATTAACAAAAAGTATGAGTAGGAGATACAAATATATACAAGAATCACAACAAACTTACCGAGATGAAATTGAAAGTTTGAAGTACAAGTATCACAGCAAATCAACACATGATCTATACATCTACAAAAACATGAAGAGTAGGTTTGGTAACTTGCTACAAGAGATGAATTGCATGCACCTGACTTGGACATTTGATCATCTTGCCGCTTCATCTTGCAGGGGTCTTTCCCTCCTTCGGAAAATGAGCTGCTTGATGCCCAACTTGTACCACCTTTCTTTCCATTAGCACCAGCGAATAATCAAAGATGATATTATACAACTGCATGCTGCTGCTCTAACTGGCAAGGTGTAACTACCTGAACCAAAAGAAAACATAGTTTTCTAGACATTCACTAATCTCTTGATGAAATTAAAAGAAAAGCAACAAGTACAGAGAACAGATAATGCTCACTTTTCCCTCTTTGAATGACAACGCACAACTAGCAAACAAACAACAATTTTCGGAAAATGAGAAAAACATCACCTGCAGCAATGGGAACTTGATGTCCTTCTTGTGGAATTGTTTTGTGCTCTCTCTCTTGCAAAGCTTAACAGGGATTGTGGAAGCTTTGATGTTCTGGATGAATGGATACCTAACTCTGTGAAGGGAAGTAGTCATTTGACAACCACCATTTATCTACTTCTCCGGATTCATGGAGTTTCACATTTTCAAGCATTAACTATGCACTTTACTGCACACAACAACAATCCTGATAAGAAAACCTGTAGTTCACATTAGCCAGTATCAATATCCAATAAATACTAAACAAGGCATTCAAACTTACAAGAACCCGGACAAATACGACATAAGATATTTGAAAGAACATGATAAAGTCAAAGAGGTGGCATGACCTGTTAAATCCCATCGTTCTATTTACATTTGTCGGTTTAATTTTACTGTTTTGTATCTCGAGAGATCCTAATGATCTAAGATACTCGCATACTGCGTACAAATCAAAATACACTGCCACATTGTTTCAAATCAAATACACTGCCACAAGTCTTACCTACCACTTAAAAAGATAAATGAAACATGAGAAGCATAACTTCAGAAAGTAGTAAATGAGTACATTCACGGTCCAATTCTTATCGATTAACAAATCAGGCGCGCATTTGTATTCTAAATCTCAAGCTTCAGGCAACCACTGAAGTGCAGATGCTTTTGAGAACTTAAGAATTATTCTTTCATTTTAATTGGTTTTGCAGATACAATTTTTTACCAGATGGCAATTATCCCATTAACATTTTATTCTATCCCTATACGTCAAACCTAAGTCATTAAACCTTTTCACAATTCATGATGTACCCTAGTGTCAAAATTGACAGGAAATCCAGTGAAGGTACGTAAAATTATGAATAACTACATAAGTTTCTATAGGGTCTAAGAAATATCAGATGAGCAAGTATTGCAAGAAATAAATAGAAAACATTTGCTAGTACCATGGCAGCGACTCAGTATTTTCCAAACTGACAAGATTTGAAAGTCTTGACAAAAGCACCAAAATTTTGAATGCAATTCAACAAACAATTTCAAGACAAGACATGAAAATGGGAGTTGATATACACTTGTCGACAAGAGTAGATTTCAAGGACATCTATTAGATGCTAATAAACAAGGAAATAATAAGGTGTACTTATCTTCTGCCCACAAGTTAATTCATCCGCAACCCTTGGCCTTCTAAGCAAATTTGCACAATGCACAAGCCATTTTCAGCATGAAAACGAACCCTGGGTTCCAACTTTGAGATTAAGCACCAGATATGAAACTCAAAGAGAAACATGAACACATTGCAGCAGTTTTTTCATTCTTCATTCATCAAAGTATTAACCAAATTAAACTTCTTATTCAATGTGTAGACATACTTCATTGGCAGATGATATTCACTGGGGACTTCACTATTAAATCTACGTAATTCATGTTACTTACCAAGGCTCAACCTAACCATTTAACTAAACAAACAAAACAATCAATGGTTCTGTTTATGGCATATGAAAGTGACTTACAAGGTCAATATGGAAACTCTTACAAGGAACTCTTTCAGTTACCTATAACTAAAACAGCTTTGATCCTCCATTGACACATGTCCCCTCCGCCCACAAGACCAAGAAACTGTCGAGAGATCATTGGTTCGGTCTCTCCCCTACAACTCTTATACAGCTCCAACCAGCTCAGAGTTTCCCTGTGGCTAGAAAGTCTCCTCAGTACTACAGTTTGTACCAATACTACCACAACACTCCCTTACAAAAACAGTTGCAGCATGATCATTTTGGGGGAGAAGATGTGAAAAAAAATATTCCAGCAACACTTTCCCCTTCCTTCTTCAGGATATTGCGCAAATTAGATTTCCTATTCAAGGTGCAAACACATTTCACTGGCAGCTGACAACCACTACGGACTATACTGTTAGTGTTAATCTACTTATTCCAAGTTACTTATCAATGCTCAACCTCACCTTTTAGCTACAAAAGAACAAGAAATGGCTCTCTTTGGCATCTGATACTGACATATAAAGCCAATATGGACAGTTTCCTGTCAGTTCACTCAGTATCATTCAAGGGTGCTAATGTATTTGCCTCGTGCATTGATAGTCTTGAACACTGCTATATTAAACCGTACAAGGACTTTCAGCAAGGTGGCAGCATCTATCTTCATGTAACCAAATCTGCACTATCCCCTGTAACCAACATGAAAACAGGAGACATTATCTGTATGACATAATGATCCCAAAAGTGTTCATACACAGCCAATAGAAACAGCAGAACCAATATTCCACCAGAAACTGCTAACTAGCAAGCTTATGCAAAATTTGGGACAATATTACGATGAGACCATTAAGAATGCATGATAAAGAATCATACCTTGGTAATTCGAATCCGCAGAATATCTTACTCTAAGGACAGCTGAATTAAGTCAGGCAAACAGTCAAGGTGAATCCAACTGATACGATTAACAAAATTAATTAAGAGATCAAAGATAAGATTTATACCCTTTTCTATACACCTTCTACAAACACACCCTCAGAAGCATCATCTTCATTATTATTTTCAACATCCACTTCATCACCTTCCTACAAATATCACACTTGCAATTGCAAACACAATCAATAAAATCAAACAAATTATACAAAAAAAAAATTTAAAATTTAAAAAAAAATTGATTGATCCACTTACCATAACATCCTCAACTGGTTCATCCTTGTATTTGTGAGTACAAGAAATCAATTAGAAAAGCTCAAAATTACAGAAAATTGGAAACCCTAATTAAAATGAAACCCAAAAATCGATTCACAAATGAAAAACTGAAATCGAAAACTGAAATCAAAATCCATAAAATCAAAAAAACCAGATTCACAGATGAAAACCTAAAAATCGATAAACTAAAATGAAAAAAAAACAGATTCACAGCTGAAACCCTGAAATCAAAATCTCTAAAATCGTAAAACCCTAAAATCAATAAACTGAAACGAAACGATTATGCGAAGGAAAAATCTGGTAGAAACTTAAAACCTGGTTGATTTCAGTGGTTTTAGATTGATTGGATTTGGTTCGGTTCTTCAGAGCAATGGAAGAGAGGAGATGGAAGAGAGGATTTTAGATTGATTTGATTTGGTTCGGTTCGGTTCGGTTCTTCAGAGCAATGGCAGAGAGGATTTGAGATTGGATTTGGTTCGGTTCTTCAGCGCAATGGAAGAGAGGATTTGAGATTGGATTTGGTTCGGTTCTTCAGCGAAATGGAAGAGAAGAGATGGAAGAGAGGAGATGAACTTTTGTGGCTGAGAAAAAATGAGAAGGAAAAATCGATGAAGGAACGATATAGCAGATAAGGCTGAAGGGTGGAAAAAGAAAAATGAAGGCTTGACCGAAGTTTGACTTGGGTGTAATTACCAGTCCTAGTGTTCCCGACCACACGCGTACTTTGCACGCTTGAACACAGCGCTGTTGCTATTTGCAACCTACCGATCGCTGCTGCGAAATTAGCAACTTCACTTCTCCGTTGCGAAAGTTTTGCAACCGAAATTAGCAACATAAAATTAGCAACGGTGCTGGTGCTGGTGCTAATCCGAGTTGCTAATTCCTTAAAATGGTGTAGTGACTACACAACAAGATGATATATTTCTCCACCTTAGTCTATGCTTTACTCTTTCGTTAGATATAACTTTTAAGAAAATATATCATTTCCTAATGATCATAAATAACTTGTTTACTCCATATATTTCTCCCCCCTTTTGTCACAAAATTGACAAAGAAACGAACAAACAAAAGAGCAAACTGAAAGGATCTTACAAATCCCGAAGACTTGTACAACCTATAAGAGTAAGCACGAAGGTTTCACATACCATTTTAGATAACCAATACTAAAACCGAAACTACAAAAGTAATCTTGTTTTAGAATGTTATCAAGGAAACAATTGCCAGAAGCAATTTTCCCTTAGTCCGATAAGTCAACTAAGATAAGTTAGTTATTAACTGAACCGATTGTGTATGTACAATCGGTTATTTCGATAAGACACAAATAGATATTAGAATTAACTCCATTTCTCTTATCAGGCTCTAATTATTCACAAAATAAATTAAATGTTTTCTTTAGACAAGACTAACACTAGGTTAGTTAACTAGTTTTTCTTGTCAAGGGTTTCGATCAAACATGAATAACCGAATCCTACATTTGATAAGTCTAACTAAGATCAAAATTAACTTAGTTTCTCTTACCCGGAATCAAATGGAATAAACAAATGATCCCGTAATTTTTGTTAAGCGCGCAAAAAAAAAGATACAAATCAAATCATTTACTAGTCATAGTTTTTCTCAATTGGAAGCAATTGAACCAAATATAATCCAATGTGAGCACAGCAATTGCACCGAATTTTGTTAAGCAAAAGCAATTGATACCAAACAATAAAGAAGATACCAAGTCATTAAGTCAATAGAATTGACATGGTTTTTCTTAACCGGAAACAATTGAATCACAATAATCAATCCATACATAATAATGGAACATATCAATTGCACCGAAATTTTGTTAAGAAAAAGCAAAATATATGCAATAAAATCAAGTTTTTCTTTAACAGGATGGGGCCCCCCCCCCCCCCCCTGTTTGTTTTCATCCTCTCGCAAGAACAACAACAAGAACAACTTTTACCAGAGAAAGGTTGACTCGGTTTTAACGATTGCGTGCCAATAGCAAAAGTTTAAACCCAAAACTCATATGTTATGCTAAACGCAACTAATGTAAACATAAATTGATATCAACAATATTGTGACTTTTCACACATGAGTTTCAATCGTATCACCTTATGATCCTTTGATAAAGCCTACCTAAAAAGGATAGAACTTAATCCCGCTAAATCAAAAAGCCACACAAACCATAAGGGATATCACAATATGAGATCGAAAATTAGGTTAATAAAAACTGAAACTAACATCTCACAACCCGAAAGTAGTAGCATAAAAATATAACCATTCACACATGCTATGCAATCGAAACTATCAAATAATGAAGCAAAAATTATAAAATAAAATTTATTCATTCATAATAATTGATAGTTTATTCGAATAGACCTTATACAAAATATTGAAATAAATCAACAATTTGAATAGTCTATTCCTTGGATTAAGTATTACATCATGTGACTTAATCCTTAGAGGTGATCTGATTGTTCACTGAGGTTTCTTCAGTGTCCAAACTCTTGAAGCACGTCTCGAGAGACTTGTCAGCAACCATCTCTTGTTTTTCAAGTGTTGCAACTTGTTCTTTCATGTATGCAAGATCACCTATCGTCTCTTCAATTCTGTCATTTAACCAATCTTGATTTCAAACTGTTATTATGAGATTGGTTCTTAGTTCTTCAAAAGAATTGATGAAGTTTACCATACTATTATCCACTTGGTTTCTTTCGGATCTTGAAAGTTGAAAGCCAAAAGACATGACTCATTTTGGGATCCAGTAGAACTATCAGACTCATAATCAGACATGACTTTTGAGGTGATCTTCTTCTTCCTTTCTGTATTGATTCCCAGACAATTCTCAACCTTTAGAACTTCCTCCTTATTAACCTTTGTAATACTGCGAGTTATTGGAGGCATGCTCAAAGATTTAAATAAAAATTAATTAGGGTTTCTCAATACATATATTAGAGAATTTTCTTAAGTTATTAAGAAAATATATTTCGGACCAGAAATACCAAGATATTTCCGTAAGACAAAGTATAAAGAGTATATTTTATCAAGGTATGAAATTCTCAAGTTAGGAATATAATATTCTTTGTAGGATAATATTAAAATTCGAAAATATAAACCCTAATTACCGAAAACCGGTGTAAACATGAACCTTTTTAGACAATATAGATTCGCAATTATCCATTTCTTGTCGTGAATTTATTCCTGATAAAAACACAATACATGTGATCTCGTTTTATGTGCTTCCTCATCCTGAAAATTATGTGCAAATATATAAACCGATTATTCTCGATGGAAAGTTCAAAAAAAAATTGTGTTGATTTTCGGGCACAATTGGTATATGTTGCCAATTATAAAGACCGATTCCCGTGGGAATAAAAAAATAATCGGTTTTTATTGACATTCAAGAGGACTGATTGTGCTAAATTATTTTACTTTTTTTTCGAAAAAACTAGCCATTAGCGTCTTTATCTATATAAAGAGACCTCATCCCCGGACCCAATTTGCCTCAAACTATGCTCAATTTATTCACTCCTACTCCATATTCTATACAACTACAATCAAACCTAGATAAATGAATGATCTCGGGACCAAGAAAAAATATTCGTTTAGCGGGGTTATTTATTTATCGGTAAATGAATATTTATTCATTTAGACGATATTTTCTTAATTAAGAAGTTAAATTGTATAAGAGAAGATGTGCAAATGTAGTTAGAGGGAAAAAACAATTGCAAACTGTTTCCGTCATTGTAAGATTTGGTTCGAAGATATTTCCAGAACTAGAAAATGGTCAAATAGAAGCAGATATCCAAGGATTAACTGGTGTCATTTTTATATTTACGTTATAGAAATTTGATGGACGTCGAACATGTTTTAAACTATCCTAACGAGAATGATGCAGTTATGGAATATCCAACAGATGGAGAAATTATTGAGTCAGTAATGAATGACGAGAATGATACTGAACCAGATGATGGTAGCGTCGTACCAAATGTTTCATCTCAAGATGCCTTTCAAGCGATGGTCACTTTAAAAAATTACTTGATACAGCACGAGCAAAATATTCCAGAAATTGTGCAAGCATTGCATAAAATTAAGGATGCGATGCATTTTGGTTTGGGTGAAAAAAAAATCATTTAACCGAATATGATTTGTTTTGAGTTTATTTCTACATATTTTTTAAAAAAAATTACGGATTATGTATTTTGTTTTATTCTTATATATATTTTTTATATGGAAATTTAGTGATTATTCATTTATATTTTCATAGGGCCTTTAAGGATTCAAATTTTTTTATTCATTAATGCATTAAGCGAGGTTATTAATTTATCACCTTGGCCCAAGTCGGGACCAGAGAAAATAATTCATTTGGCGAGGTTATTCATTTATCGAACATTCGTTTATCGAGGTTTGATTGTACTCATTTCATACCTCCACATACAAGCATGGCATCATTTGACTCCGCCGAAGATTTGGCCATCATCAAAACATGGTACGCTGAAATTTGAGTTGTGGATCTCTCCCCCATAAGGGTAGAACCAGAAACCTTTTGCGCGAAGATATATATCCAACACCGTCGGGATTATGGAAATCCAAAGAGAAGAAGTCGTCAACAAATTCATAATAGGTACCAAATCATCCAAAATGCGATAGTTGCTTTTATAGCTATCCAACAACGTATTTGAACGTTAGCCCTTTAGCTTGTCCCTTCAACAATTTATAAGTTTTTTATTGTTTAATCTATTTTTATCAATTTGTAACTAACAAAGTAAGTTTGTGTTGTGTTTTTGTAGCATGAAATTGTGAAAGCGCACTACTTGGAGAAAAGAGAGAAGCATTCACATTTGATGAAAGCTATCACTTCATGGTATCCGAAATTTTGGAGTATTCCCCGGACTTAATGGTGGATGAATCTGACTCGTATTCCGGATTTTAGAAGTTTTTGTGTAGATTTTGTGAGTAGATCTCTATATAAACCCTCACGAGACTATAACTCCTCCACTATGATCGCCTAGAGATTCAAAGGCTTGATGTACGTGTTAAGTGCATCCGTGATTCCTACGAAAAATTGCAGATTTGAAATGAATGAATATGTCCTAAAAGTATGAATGGAATTTTTTTCATACGAAAATGAAACAACCGGTTTATATATGACAAAAAAAAAATTTATACGAATCAGATTTTATCTATGCATACGTTAACCCATTCTTGATGTCCTTCATGAATTCCAAAACACCAACCCAGAATCAGTTTACGAGTGCATGAACGTAAACCGATTCTGGTTGGTGTTTTGAAGAAAAATAATCAAAAAATTCCACTTGTTTGATGTTTTGAAGTTCGATTTACATTAGTTGATCACACATCTACACATCTAACACGGTTAATTAACACCTAAAATGATTAATTAATACTAATTAATCAGGGATAAAATAGGCAGTACGAAAATAGTTGGTTAAGGGGTTTTGTGAAATTACTTCCTAATAACATTTTTTGTCTTTTAGTAACATGCCTCAAATAAAACCCCTTGGCCTCGGACTATAGGGTGGATAATAAAATTGGGGAAAACAATCACTATCAGTGATTTCCAGTATATGTATATTTCCTATGCCGAATTTGTATAATAAACTGTGTGGTTGTCCGAATTAACATTACACTGGGACAACTACTTGTCGTGCAATTACCAGCTCACTCAGGTAGAAATCTCTTCTGTGCTATGTCTATCCACCTCCGCCATCCTTATGCACAACTACCAGCCACTTGCCAAGGATTGTCAAACCAGATTTCAGATGGTCTTTCTCTTTGAGAATACTTTATGCAAAGTTCTTTTCATCAAGCTTAATAGCGTATTTGGATACAAATCTGTTTCCGACTTATGCTTCTCCATAAGTCAAAGAGAAGCATTCACAAAAAGTTAACTTTTCTTCTTCCATAAGTCATTCTGAAATTGTTTATCCAAATTAACTTATGACTTTTTTGTTTAGTCAAAAAGCAACTTCTGGATGTGTATCCAAACGCGCTAGCATATCTTTTCGGCTCCCAGATGATACACACAATCAAATTGCTAGCATATCTTTTCAGCTCCCAGATAATATCACACAATCAAATTGCCAACGTAAATGCGACAAACCGAAAAATTAACTTTGTATGTTACGTATATATTTGGCAAGAGTACATCAAAGATATGAAAAATATGTGAAGTTTTACAAGAACATACATACTGGACGGCATACAATAGCAACAAAAATGTCAACTTGTGGATTATGTAGGTCGATATATCAATAGGAGACGGGAAAAAGAATTACTAGTACGAGGGAGTTGATCAAGAGTATATTAAGATAGTGTCTGGAATGCTTGGGCACCCCGAGCGACCTTAATGAAGACGTCTTCTAAAGTGGTATCAGCTAGACCCCAAGCATTTATCGTGAATTTTCTCTTTGCATTTTCAACTGCTGCAAAAACATCTGCAATTCTGACCTCTAGCTTGGGCAGTTCAAATTTCTGGGTTCCGGATATATTATAGATTTTGTTTGCGTTTGGAGAGAGTCGACGGACTAAGTTCTCCACTTCCTCTTCATCCTGATTAGACGATGTCGTCATTGTAAACACGTATGATCCTCCATATCTTCCTTTTAACTGCCATTCATAACAAATATCAGTCGCGGATAAAGATTTATGAATTCTGTATGCAATGTGCCAAAATGATTGATTTATGAATTCTATGTCCTAAATTGTGAATCACGGCAAACCTAGATGCGTGATCCGAAAGCCAGGAAAACAAGAGGACAATGTACTGAGGAAAATTGTAATTTTATCAAAACAAAGCGTATAAACTTCCTTATTCAGATTAGTTGGCTTTATATCTAATGAAAACAGATCTTTAGAAATTTGGAACACCTCTAGTGTAGATTTTTTTAACTGGTACAGACTGACAAAATTTATGAGGAAATAAAGTATACCTCCTTGGGATTTCCCACGCACTGTAAGCTTCCATCCACGAAAATCCCCAACCGATCACATAGTACTTCTGCCTCTTCCATGGAATGAGCTAAAACCACCACACTTTCTTTTGTTAGCAATATGCTAAGAAATATGTTTCTTTTTTACTACCCTGTTTGTAAGACTGATATAAAGGACAGTGTTGGTAAAGAAGTTACATACTAGTGAGAATAATAGCACGGTTTTCCTTTGCACGTTTAACTACATTCCACAGATTGTTTCTTGAAGCTGGATCCAGTCCAGTACTAGGCTCATCCATATATACAACCTTTCACAATGACAAAATAGAGACAACGTAAGATGCAATGCAGAAAACAAATATTCAAACATGAGAGCAAGCATTGGAGGTTAAACAACACAGATTTAAGACACACTTTAGGGTCACCAATTAGAGAAATTGCAACACTAAGCCGCCTCTTCATTCCACCACTGTATTTTCCAGCTTGTTTATCACCCACACCTCCATGAAATAGGTTTACACTCTTCAGAGATTCTTCCACAGCCTACAACAGAGGAGAGATGAATAAAAAGAACAACTCAACATGTGATGTGGAAGATGACAACTACATGTTTTCATAGGCCATAATAATCTTAATTAGAAATTCATAGAATCACTTTCTTGCTTTTCTATTTTTTGCAAATAAAAGAAAGCAGAATTACCACCCTAATAACAATGATCCTGGCACGAATAATATACTTACTTGCGTTAAAGCAGCACCCTTGAGGTTCTTTAGTCTTCCATAAAACATAAGGTGCTCTCTACCTGTTAGAATTTCCCAGAGCAAGCTGCCATTGCCAATCAAAAGAACATAATTCAGTTGAATCTAATGATGCAAGAATTCAAGTTGCCTCAATCAAGATCAAAACAGGAAAGTTATGTTTACTCATGCTGAGGGCATACGCCCATGCTGGTATATATCTTATCCATGTCAGTTCGTATGTCCAAACCCTCGACTAATGCCATGCCAGAGGTTGGTGTTGTTAGCCCAATCATCTGTTAAAAGACATGATAAGTATTTCAGGTTGTCTAGCGAATCACATTCTATACTGATGAAGTGCCCCAAAAGGTTTTGGATGAAATGTGAAAGAAACCAAACTGTGCTTTTTTCTACTCACCATACTGATGAAAGAGGTTTTACCGGCACCATTAGGACCAAGCATTCCAAAACATTCCCCTCGAGGCAAAGCAAGAGACAACCCTCTAACAGCAGCCTTATCAGGATTTCCATCTGTCCCTGGATAAACCTTTTTGATGTTATCAACGACAATTGCATGACTTGCTTGGGGATCTAGCAATAATTGCTCAACCTTCTCCCTCTGCATACAAAAAAGAACACCGGAAAACAGTTATGTCAATACCATGATAGGAGCACACCTGGTGACACTAATTTTGATGGCCAAAAATAGTTAGTTAATGGAAGTTCATGAATAGAGTTTCAAGTCTCTGGAAACTCCATAGTGACCTAGGTATTCTAGGAAATATTCATACATGCAGGTGAACACATGTAACTTATATGACAACAAGAAACATTTGTGAACTGAATAAGGTTACCTCCTGGGAAACATCAGGTTTGTCTACTTCAACAAAAACTTTTGAGTCCTGCCTCTGCAAACTTGGCCTTCGAAATGACGATGAACGCTTTTTGTTCCAATTCTTCAGAAAATAGAGAGGGTGTTTTTTAACTCCACTACCCGAAGACGCAACTTGATCCAAATAAAATGCAAAACAAAGCACTATCAACCACTCCACGAGCATTATAATCAACACTTCTTTCATCCCGTTTGTGCCATCACTCAAATCTTTCCAACGCATCCCATCAATTCCCATTGTATTCCCAGTGAGTGCATACACGGCAAATTCATACAACCCGCGATAGAGAGCAAAGCCAGGAAAAATCTCCAAAACGATAATCCATCCTCCTACAACAACGTAAGTGTAGCTTCAAAGTTAGTCAGGAGAAGCACAATATAGATTTAATATGATTTAGATAAATGGAGAGTAGCACTACAATGTCGTGTCGAAAGAAGAGAGTAGGACAACAATGGAAGAGCAGTACGTCGATAGTACGCATCGCTTGATTCATGATGCACGTTATGAGAATCACCAAATTATATATAGATCCTGCCTAGAATCAACTAATCCAAAATCTATCAACATGATTTCTAATTTATTCTATCACATTCTCTTGACCAATCAACAAAAAAACATGACAATCTATCACGTTCTCTTGACCAATCAACAGAAAAGTATGACAAAAGTTCAAGGGAATAGGTTAGTCTGATAACTTGGGAAAGTCAATTTGGGACTGATGCTGCACCACTACATTGATTGTGCAAAATTTTGTAGAGGTAAATAATTATGATATTGAGTAAGCTCAAACCTAATAGGCCCAAGAATGTGCCAAGGCCAAGTGAATTTTCTCTCTATAATCTCTTGTACTGAATAAATTCGTCACTCACTTGGAAAGGAATCGTCCTCCACGAAAAATTGAAAGAGATAACCTCCTAAGAGCCCAGATCCAAAAACACAGATATGACCTATTACTGCAATCATCAAATTCCAAATTGTGAGTACGTGATGAATCAGGTAAACTAGAGTCAGCCTCTCAGTCATTAAATATTAGTATGTTTGTTAGCTGTGGGAAGGGCCAAACCTGCAGCAGTCTTAACATTTGCAAAAATTGTTGCAACTAGAAAAGCTACTGAAATCTGTAAGTTTACATAGATGAAATAGAACACGAATTGTATGCTGTAGTCATTCAACGTGAAGAATTTCAACCCTGCAAAGAAGAAAGTGATCTAAGTTCAAGCTACCACAGCAAAAGCATATCAATTGCACTGGAAAGTAGAAATTTTCTTACCTATAAGTGAGCCGAATGCCACAAAACACGCCATGTAGACCACTGATAGCAAAAGGAAATACATGTACGAAATCACCCAGTAAGGACCATCGCCGAGTCCATGCATTTTCATCATGATTCTTAGATTTTGTTGTTTCTCATAAACCAGAGAGGTCAATACAACCTACATCAAAATGTAGAGCATCATACACACTGGAACTACAAAGAAAAAAATTAAAAGAAATCCCAAACTGAAATTTCAAGAAGGCAATGAATATATTAAACGTCAAATGCTACTCAAACTACTTCCCAAAAATACTCTGTAAGAGCAGCAACTATACGAGAATTACCCATAAAAATATTAAACGTCAAATGCTACTCAAACTGCTTTCCAAAAATACTCTGTAAGAGCAGCAACTATACGAGAATTACCCATAAA
>JAJJMB010000061.1:4434389-4470520 GCA_023531105.1 Papaver atlanticum
CAAAAATACTCTGTAAGAGCAGCAACTATACGAGAATTACCCATAAATAACGTGAATTTAATACATCAAATCAGACTTGTCAGTCTAAGCACGATAAAAATTAGAGTTAAGCGAAGTCAAGGATATAGAAGAAACAAAAAATACATTTAAAGTTATACTTCATAACAAATGATATGTGCGCTATACATCAACTACTGAAATTCATAGCAGAGAAAGTCACAAATTCTTATATAGTATATACTTACAGGGAAAAGTTGCAATACAACCCACGAAAAGAAGAGCGCACCAAGAAGAGAAGAGAAATCCACTGTCAGTTTGGATCCTTGTTTTGGCATTTCTTTCACAAAATCTAGCAGCATTTTTACACCAGCTCCTTTCAAGTGCTGAAGATAAGCATTGGAAGCCTGTATAAACAAAAGATATGCGACTCGATGTTACTTGGATGTTAAAAGTAGTATATCAAATGCAGGGACGCATTGAATGAACAGCAGGCTCCGAAACAAACTTCTGGAACAAAAATGCCCTTATGTTGAAGCAAGACTACATCAAGTTTAAAACAAAGAAAGATTGTGAAGTTGGAATAAATACCAGATTTACAGAGCGTAGAACACGCGTCATTCCATCTACGCTTCCACCAGAGGAGTTTGAATATGTGGAGTTATACCAGATGCTCACATTGAAGATATTATCATTTGAGTTTAAGAAATCATAGGCTGCAAAATAAAATGAGATTTTCATCTGTTAGTCTGCAAAAAGCCTAAAACAATCTCCAATCACACAGAGCAAAGGATAACAAATTATTTAAGAACCTGCAACAATCTCATTAATCTTCCTTTCGGGATTTGATTGCCGGTAGCCCTTGTACAACTCATCATTTACCGACGAAGAACTATTACGCCATAGATTCAAACCTTCTACACATCTTACCTCTGGTTCCAAAAAAAAAAAAAAAAAAAAAATTATTGATTGGACGTACATGTAGAATCAGCAATTCTAGAGTACATCATATTGACACAGCTAGAAGTAATCATACGCACACTTTTCAATTTATGTCGATAATCTTAGTAGTCTTTCAAATTCTTTATGAAGCAACTGTATATAACTTTTTAAAACATGAGACATCTGAAAAAATGTGATACAATAAATAGAAGTCCATCCAATGTGGCAGGGATTTGGTTTGTGCTATCTTTGTATAGAAAAATGTTAATGATCCAGATATTGTATTGCATGGATACAGAGTGTATATATATCCTTTATAGAAATTGTAACACCACACTAAAGATGCAGTATCTTATTTGCTAATTCCACACACTCAATTAAAACAACCTAAGAAATGGAATAAATCATGAGTTCAAAATAGAGTGAACATGAAACATTGGTTAAAATAAGTATACCTTGTGGAATTGGAACAGAAGATATGTTAATAGAAAGATTTTTTGTAGAGAAGTTTGCGCAACTAGCTTGAAATATGTACAGTGGACGTTGAGAGAGGAATGCAGGTTCAATAAAGTTGGAACCTTCAGTGTATGTGTCTGACCCCTGAAATTTCAAGACTCCAGGTAAGTACTAAAATTAGCCAGAAGCCAACTCAAGAAAACAATTACGCATATAATTTATCTCTGATTGCAATATTGTCTTACTTTCACTCTCTATTAGGAGCCAAAATGTTATAATTTCCTTAACTAAAGCATAACCGTAATCCTAATTATTAAAAATGAACAGGGGAAAAAGAAAGACACACCGCAAGACTGTTGACTAAAGTATCCAAAACGTCAGTACCATTCGGATTGAAAGCACCAGTGTAGAAGTTCTCCCCCAAACCTGGTAAGATGGTGTCATATATTAGAATTTGAAATAATAACCCCTGCAAGAAAACTATTCATACCTTATAATTTAGGCAAAGAGGGAGAGAATTACTTAGTCCAAGAGTTTGATTAAGCCCGGTTACAAGGAAAACTGGTTTACATGAACCTGTTCTTCTGCATGATTCAGGAGGCAAGTCTGGAGTAAGATCATTTTTCACAGCACGAAATTCAGGCCGTGGTACTTGCAACAACGCAGGCCATTCCGGAAGATTGGGAATTGGACAACTAGCAACTTGCGTCAAAGTAGAGTACTGAATCCCACATACATTTTCACAGGTACCATCTCCTTTGTCAATACATCTACAACCACACTTGAACTTATCTTTATTTAGTTCTATGTCTACGAGAACTTGGATGAGAACAAGAAGCAAACAGAGAACGAACGGGAATGCAACAAGCCTCAGATTCGTCTTGTAATTACGTTTCTGCAACAACAAAAGAACAAAAAAGGTACCAAAAACAAATTGATCAAAGTGCTTCTCTAAATCGATATCATAAATTAGGCTTACTTAAAAAATCTCCACATAATTTGATTCAATCACCACAATCACTCAATCCAAAACAGAATTTTGATTTTTCCATGAAATCAACTCCATAAAACCACTAATGAAGTATTCAGAAACTCTAGCTACACCGAGAAATTACAAATAAATCCCCGAATTCATTTTCAGCGTAGTGTATTTTCACTTGTAAAATCACCAAGCAAAATTAGAGATTGAAGTAAATGAATGAATGTTATAATACCTGGAACGTAAGGTTCTTAAGAAGAAGAGCATTAGCTTGAGTCCCAAAACTGGAGTGTCCTTCTGATGAAATCGCCATTAATGGCTTCCTTCTATGATATCAAAATTAACACAGATGCATATAAAAATTATAATAAATAGTTGTTAAGTTTTGAATTAAATCCCTGGAGAGAAGTTCATTTTCGTGGGTAATTAAATTGTTAAGAAGTTTCTGCGGGCCTTCTCCAAGAAGAATCAAGTTTTTTTTCCGCCATTTTATAACAAAGTCAGAACTGGTGAAGCTATCGATATTACGTGACCAACACAAAAACTACGCGCTTTTTATTGGAAACATCAACTCTGAGAAAAGTTGAATGAATAATGTAAAGGGTATTTTAGGCTTTGCAGTTGATACTCGGGAAGAAGAACATTTTACTTTTGCCGATTATCTCCACCTAGGGGTAAACCGGGATTTTATTTTTTTGATTTAAGATGTACGGTATGGTACGCATTCCTGTCATTTGTTACAATGTTTGATCGAAATTCAGTTTTGCCAAATCCTTGTGGACGCCGTTATTGGTTGTCCTCTTTGGTGCTTAAGGCCTGATTCGCAAGTTCGTGTCGGCTTCTCGATAAGCATATCATGTTCTTGTAATGGGTATTTGCCGTATGAGTTCTTTTATTTCTGATAGCATTTCTCGTAGGTACTAATGAAAAGCGTGCAAATCTATGAGATTCCCACTAAATTGATATGACCATGTTTGGTTTGGCTACCGAGAGTAAAAGTGTTTCAATGTTTCTGCTTTTGTAGAAATAAAAGTCATTCTCAAAAGTATATTTTTTAACTTCCCAGAATACAAGTAATGTTTAATTTTACAAGTTGCTCTGAAAAATTTCAAATCAATTTTGGACTTTTCAATTTAATCGACTTAAAAAGTTTATTTTTTATGCGGTATCCCCTATATGATAATCAATCTAAAGAGAAATTTTAATTAGTGGTTTAGAAAATTAGTTTTGGTTGATTTTTTTTCTTTCTAAAAGTGGACGAGTGTCCACGTAAAAAAAAAATTATGCAAGCTTTCACAATTTTTTTGTTCATTAATGGATACGAGCAGGTGCTAAAATAACTAAAATTGTATCGTATTTGTTGTATGTTTATTATTGACGTATCCATGATTCCATGCTTTTGGCCACAAATAATGGTGACTCCAGGCTATGAAGTACATCACTAAAAGGCGTCACATTCAAGTTTGTGGGATTAAAGAAAAAAATTGAAAAAACAGAGAAACGAATACAAGATTACCCTTTTACATCTTAATATTTGCATATTGTGGCATGTCCTTTTTTTTTGAAGTATAGATGGAGGAAAGGATCGGATCTTTGACGAATCGAATCTTTAATCAGAAAAATAAAAGAGGGGAAGTCAACTGCATAAAACAGGATGCACAAGAGCAGACAGTATTCGTTTGCATTCATATAAAACAAGATACAAGTCTTATGAGCACAAGAAAGATCGCGTGTACGGGAACTTGGAATAATCTCCTCGACTTATTTCATTTAAAATTTGTTTAGGTTCATTTACTATTTTTGATTCTCTGACTTGCTTTAAACTTGCAGGATCTTTTTTGAAAAGGCACAAGAATAATAGTTTATTTACACTCCGAATCTTGGATGGTCGTATCCAAAAGGCAGGTGATTTGTTTGGGAATTTCTCTCAAAATAACATACGACCATAGTTATTAAAAGGGTTTTGTCCATGCACAAGATAAGAGTTAATTATTGGTATGGGAAAGTGTAAAAAACTATAAAATATAAGAGAGAATGATTCTTTGCATTGGATAATGCATTTTTAGAGAGAGAAGTTAAAAAATCCATGAATTTTTGCATTCCCAAATGCAAAGAATCATTCTCTCTCTTATATTTTATAGTTAATTACACTTTCTCATGCCAATAATTGGCTCTTATCTTCTGCATGGATGCACAAGATAACAAAACCCTTATCAAAATTACCGTCGTATCCAAAAACCGGCCGAACTGGGGTATACCTTATTAACTGGGGTATCTAAATTTTGTTCCCAACAATAATAGTGGGCTAGGGGGTCTAATGTGTCCGAAGTTACCTAATTACTCTTCCCATAATAATAACTAAAATTACTTCCTTTTTGGTTTTAGATCCAAAACTTATGCTTTTCCTCCTTCTTCATCATCAATCTAATGATTAATTTCTTTCTCCTTCTCTATATTTCATCGTTTTCAAATGAAAAAAATCGTCGCTTAGAATTTTTTATTGTTGATTAATTCTTTTAAACTCTGTCTAATATTTTATTTTGTTGTTTGAATGGCATATTAGGTCGGAAAAGTTGAAATTGTTGACATGCAGTTACACGGTCGTCATGGTATCTCTTCGTCGAGCATGACGACTTTTCATATTTATTTTTAGTCGTCAAGGTTGTAGTATGAATAGCGTGACGACTTTTCAAAAAGTTTTATTTCTGAAAGTAATATTTACAGGGTCGTCATGGTCTTCATCCCTAAACCTTGACGATTAATAAATCCCAGAAAACAAGTTTTCCTATATCCAATTTTGTTGTTGGTCGTCATGGTTTTATAAACATAATATGACAACTGATGAACAGTCGTCAATGTGCTGCATTTTCGACCATGACGATTATAAATGTGAAAAACTAATGTTTGTTCGGCATGCTTTGTTTCTTGTCGAGCATGCCGACTAAAGTTTGGTCGGCATGCTTTGTTTCAATGGAACATGCCGACTGTTCATGAATTGAGTTCTGAAGGTACTTAGGCGGCATGCTTTTTTTCAGTCGAGCATGCCGACTTTTCATACTGTGATTTTTGAAAGTGTTGATTTCTTCTATAATTTGGAGAATGAAACCATTAAACAGTTATGAAATCCCCTTATTAGAAGTGTTTGGCTAGTATGGTGTCATTTGCGTTAAAAAAAATATTCTCAACACAAAAAAATTTCATTTTATAACTTTTAATTCAACTAATTAATCTAGTTGGATTAATTAAACTAAACGTGTTGATTAGTACAAATTAAACAAGAGTAGTTTAGCCATTTTTAAAAATAGATGGTTAAGGGGCTTTGGGTTTTACTTCCTAATGACCATATTTTGTCTTATTAGTATACCCCAATTAATCCGGGTATACCCCAATTCTACCAGTATCCAAAAGGCACCTGATTTGTTTAAGAATTTTTCTCAAAATAACATACAACCATAGTTATCAAAATTACGACCAAATAACTGTTCTGATAAGAAATTCCTGAGTTTATATATACAAAGTTGAGAGTACATGCGTTGCACGGTAACTACTGCATATGTGGAATTATATGGATAGAGTTTGAAACTAATATTTTCGTTCCCAACGTATTTGTGTCAGCTACTTGGGTCACGTAACGAATATAAGCGTTCTTAATGTCAGGAAGGGCAATGTCATTGGGATTAGATTTTTATCACATTTCCAGGAAAGATTATAGGCGTTATCGTTCAGAAATTGTGATTGCAAGACCATGGTAACGAAATTACGGGCCAAAAATACGTTCACCAACGAAAACTGCGTGCATGCCCCAAAATATGGTTAGCATTTTTTATTTGGCTTGTTGCCATTAAAAGGGGAAGATTCTTGATCCAAAATTCTCATTTTATATGTACTCTTGAGTTTTTGGTAGGTCATGCATCAAACGATATATACGGATACCAAGCGATTTTGGAGACAAGCGGTCTCAAATACTGAACCCCACTTATTTTTCTACTTTCATATAAAATGATTCGGGATTTTGGAAAATTCAGGCCTTCGTATGGTAAAAATTGGTGATAATATTGATATTTTTGGAAAGGATTTAATTTGATCACAATAGCAAGTTTTGGCGCTGTAACTGATTAACTCATTTAATATTTTTTTTGGGGATTTTGCGTTTCCCCCTCAAAATAAATAGTTATTTTGCATTACCCCCTTTATAAATTGATAATAGGTGAAACCCCCTTTAACAAGGATGTGCCGTGACCGTGCTGTTAAGTGAGCACGTACAGTGCATTCGTGTGTAGTAATAAAAATATTATTTTTTCAAAAGCCCAAAATACCCTCTAATCCGACGGTCCCCGATACACGAGAAATACAATCCCCATTTCTTCACCTTTCTAACAGACCAATTTTTTCTTGTAATTCCTCCACTGAAGCTCGATGTTTTCTAATTTTTTCTTAAACTGTTTTAAAAGAAACAGGAAAGAATGGAACCTGCTGCCATTGAAATAAGATGATAAAAACAGAGGGGTTTAATGATTAATTAGATGTTTGAAGGTTTGGAAAAGTTGGGTTTGATGGATTGAGAGAACATTTAGCTTCCAATCATTACGGCTATTTAGATGTGGAGATTTAGTGATCTGGGATATATGATTCATGGATCTCTGATCTTAATCTACTACTATTAATGATTGATCTCATTGAAGAAATCGATGATGATATTGATGATAGCAGTTTTGCTTGGTTAATCAATTCTGAATTTGTTCCAACAACTTTTGGTACGAAGTGTTTAATTCAAATGCCTTATACAGATGTAGTGTGAATGGGTGAGCTCCATCAAAGAGGTATTCTTATTTTCTACTTTAATGTGTCCCTGATTGTGCTTGAAGAAACCATGAAATCAAATAATTTGAATACACAATTGGTCAAAATGCTACGTTTTCTTTCAAATTATCCAAGTTCTTAGTTTTGTTGTTCTAACAAAAACATTTTAAGAAAAAAATCCCCAAAACCTAGGGTTTGTTCTTTAATGGATTTCAATTTTCCTCTCCAACTTTTAACCCGATTGCGAATCTTAATAAAAAAATGAACTCTGAAAATCTTAGGTTGGATACCCATTTAAACTTTTTGGAAAACAATACACTTCAAAATTTCGACCTAATTTTTTGTTCTTAATCTGCAACCTCTGTGGATTACGCGGTGAAGAAGATGAAGTCTATATTGAAGGGTATCAATGGGATTTTACAAGTAATATTTTTCTTTTTCTTATAACTTTACACACACGTGAATTGCACGTGTTCACTTAACAGCGCGGTCACGGCACATCCATGTTATAGGGTGTTTTACCTATTATCAATTTATAAAGGGGGTAATGCAAAATAGCTATTTATTTTGAGGGGGAAACGTAAAATCCCCCATATTTTTTTATTTTAGTTATTGCTATCAAAATACAAAATAGAAGGGGATTTTGAGCCATGGACGGTCAGATAACATATTGAGAGACAAACATGACATCTGACCATCTCAATCTCATCTCAGACAAAGACATCCGAATATAAAATTTGTAACCAACTTTTATAGTGAATTTACAGTGACTAACCTTTGGTGATTTCATCAACACTTCAATAGCTAGGTCATTTATGTACTTTGTAATCACCTCATAACTCAAGAGACTTAAAACCAATTACTTGTGTAGCAAATTAATAACAATAATGACAATACATTAAAATTTCAACAGTTAATTTTTCATTTTTTTCAAGCATCATGTTCTTTTTTGTTTCTTATTAAATGTGAGTTTTTTTCCAGGTTCTATTTTGGTAAGTTATTTTGATTTCCTTTTAAATAAATATTTCATATTTTAAAATTAAGAAGTAAACTAATTTGTCTAGATTTCTTCTTTTATTTTTAAAATAAATAAAATAAATCAATTATTAATTTGTTTTTTTACTTCTTTCTAAAGTCATAATATTTAAAATATATTTATTTTGTTATGAAATAATTATATGGAGATGAACCACCACTCCACTAATTCATAGTAATTAGGCACTTAATACCCATTTCATGGGTGTTAATTTTGTAACTCTTGTAGCCCCCTTATTTTAGGTGTAATTGGTGATTTAATGGTGTAGTTATTTCCTAATGGAAGAAAGACTATATAAGAGGTCTCTTCCTCCTTTGTAAACACACAATAAAATCAACAAAGTTCCTCTTCTTCTACTACTCTATTTTGTTCTCACATTAGTCTCTTGATTTGTTTATTCTACGTTATCAGCACCTTACTCTCCTTAGCGGTAAGAACTTGAAATATAATTTCTATTAAAATAATTTTTATATTGCTAATTTGTTACTCATATTTTTTTTTTAGAAAAAAATTTAATAATAATAATAAATAAATAGTAAAAACGTTTTCGCAACCTATGCAAATATTCTGATTTATTTGTTTAATTATTTTGAGCAATATTCATGAAAATATAAATCATATAATTTTGATTTTAATTATTTTGCTTTGTTGTTTATATACATATTTCATTTATGGTATGTGAATAAAAATGCTAATATTTTTTCATGTTCCCGGACTATGTCAAATATCTCAAAATTGGAGTTTGTTGCTCTTAACTTGTCGGGGGAGAACTACTTGTCATGGATTCTTGATGCTAAGATTCATCTCAATGCCATGAATTTGGGAAACAATATCATCGAAGGAAACGACGAATCCCTCGGAGGATCGTTCAAAAAAGCCATGATTTTCCTTCGTCGTCATCTTGACGAGGCATTGAAATCCCAATATTTGACAGTGGAAGATCCATACTCTTTGTGATCTGACTTGAAAGATCGTTATGACCACCAAAAAACTGTCATACTTCCTCAAACTCGACATGAGTGGATGAACTTGCGTTTGCAAGATTTTAAAACCATTAGTGAGTATAACTCTGAACCTTTCCGCATTGTTTCCCGTTTCAGATAATGCGGAAAAAATTTAAGTAAATATGATCTTTTAGAAAAGACTTATTCAACTTTTCGTGCTTCAAATGTTTTCCTGCAACAACAATACCGTGAGCGGAGATTTGAAAAATACTCACAATTAATTTCTTCTCTTCTTATGGCGGAGCAAAACAATGAATTATTGATGAAAAATCATCAGTCTCATCCCACTGGTACCGTAACAACACCTGAAGTGAATGCCAGTTCATCTCGTGGACGTGGGAAGGGTCATTGCATGGACCCCAAGCGCCACATTAACAAGAAAAAGGGTGGTGATAATACTGCCAAAAAGGGGAACAACAACAACCTTTCTCAAGATAAGGGGAAGGGAAAGGGTTCACAAAACAAGCCCAAGGAAAACAAAAAGACTAGTTGTTTCTGATGTGGCATGCAAGGACATTAGTCCCACATCTATCATACTACCAAGCGTCTGGTTGATTTATACCAGGCATCTCTTAAGGCAAAATAAAATAATGTTGAGATTACCCACTTCGACATTTTATATTTCCTTCTCAAGGAGAACGACAATGAATCTTAAACATATGGATTGGCAACCCATTTTATTTCCAGTATGATTTTCCATTTCCCTAAAGACAATTTCACTATTGTTAGCAGTGATTATTGTTAGTTAGTATTTGTTTTTCTGCAATGGTGTGTTTAATTATTTTGTGTTGCAATGTTTATTCAGTTGAACTTTGCTTTCATGTAGTTTTGTTTCCTAATGAATTTATGCTTAATTTTAAGGTATGCCTAAATTTCTCTTTTTAATTTATTTATTATTTTATTTTGAAAATATGGATATTGCTAAAGGCTTGAGCATGCAAGTGATAAGGTTATGTGTCTTGTAGATAATGCAATGACACATACAATTTTCCGAGATAAGAGATTTTTCTCAAGTCTAAAACTAGCCGACGCTAATGTTAGTACCATTTCGGAAATATCAAAAATAATTGACGGTTCCGGAAGAGTTGTTATATTATTACCTAATGGTACAAAGTTGAATATCCAAGAAGCCTTATATTCTAGCAAATCCACTAAAAATTTGCTTATTTTTAAAGATATTCGTCAAAATGGATATCATATTGAGACTATTAGTGAAGATAATATTGAATATCTTTGTATAACTTATATTGTCTCAGGCAAGAAATGTGTGTTAGAAAAGCTTCCGGCTTTTGCATTTGGATTATGCCACACTAGCATAATAGAAACACACCTTGCAATATCTGATCCAAAGATTTTTAAACTTTGGCATGACCGTATTGGTCATCCAGGATCTACGATGATGCGTTGGGTTATAGAAAACTCACATGGTCATTCTTTAAGGAATCACAAAATTCTTACGCCTCATGATTTTCCTTGCGATGCATGCTCTCAAGGAAAATTAATAATTAGACCATCTCCAACAAAGGTTGGTATTTAGGCACCTAATTTCTTACAAAGAATTCAAGGAGACATATGTGGACCTATTCATCATCCTTGTAAACCATTCAGATATTTTATGGTCTTAATCGATGCATCAATCCGATGGTCTCATGTTTGCTTACTTCCAAGTCGTACAGTAGCTTTTGCAAGGCTACTTTCTCAAATTATACGACTAAGGGAACAATTTCCATATCACCCCATTAAGACTATTCGTCTTTATAATGCTGGTGAAATTACATCTAAAGCATTTGATGATTATTGCATGTCAATTGGAATTCGTTGAGAATCCTGTTGCTCACACATATATCCAAAATGGTTTAGCAGAATCTTTTATTAAACGATTACAATTAATCGCTCAACCATTAATTTTTCGGTCTAAATTACCAATTTCTGCTTGGAGCCATGCAATTTTACATGCAGCAGCGATGATGCGTATCCGACCTACCAGTTATCATAGCTACTCACCTGTACAACTTGTATTTTGACAACAACCAAATATTTCACATTTAAGTTTTTTTTGGTTGTGTTGTATATGTCCCAATAGCCCCTCCACAAAAGACTAAGATGGGACCACAACAACAAATTGGAGTTTACGTTGGCTTTGACTCTCCATCAATAATCGGATTTCTGGATCCATTAACAGGGGATGTTTTTAAGGAACGTTTTGTAGATTGCCATTTTGATGAGTCAAATTTCCCGTCGTTAGGGGAGAAAAGCTAAAGCTTGGGGAACATCGTGAAATTTCATGGAATACTCCCTCTTTATCTCACCTTGATCCTCGCACTAGTCAATGTGAACTTGAGGTCCAAAGGATCATATATTTGCAAAATATTGCGAATAAAATGCTTGATGCATTCACGGACACGAGTTGAGTGACAAAATCATATATACCTGCTGCTAATACTCCAGCGAGAGTAATCGTCTTTGAAGGACAAAATGATGTGTTAAACCACGCTTGAAGCGTGGAAGACCTCTTGGTGCAAAAGATTCAGTTTCGCGGAAAAAAAAAAAGGATGTTGGGATTCCGGAAAACACCACATCCACAAACAATGATTGATGAATCTGAAATTATTGCACATCAAGAGGAACAAGTACCTGAAAATAAAGAGATGTCTATAAATCATGTAGGTACGGAAGGACTATTGGATCGGAACAACATCATTCTTGATCATAAATTTTCTTATGCAATTGCCTTGGATGTATTTGAACACACCGATGA
The DNA here is from genome assembly GCA_023531105.1 of Papaver atlanticum. Taxonomy (NCBI): domain Eukaryota; kingdom Viridiplantae; phylum Streptophyta; class Magnoliopsida; order Ranunculales; family Papaveraceae; genus Papaver; species Papaver atlanticum. Next base: position 4,446,362 of record JAJJMB010000061.1, read on the forward strand.
TCCTATACCACTAACCGTCGAACAATGTCGACGTAGAAATGATTGGCCAAAGTGGAAGGATGCAATCCAAGCAGAACTCGAGTCATTAGCAAAACGTGAAGTTTTGGGTCCCATTGTTCAAACACCAAACAATGTAAAACCCATCGGATACAAATGGGTATTTGTACGAAAACGCAATGAAAAAAATGAGATTGTAAGATACAAAGATCGACTTGTTGCACAAGGTTTCTCGCAGAGACCTGGTATTGATTACCAACAAAACGTATTCTCCGGTAATGAATGCAATTACATTTCTATTTCTGATAAGTTAAGTAGTTTCAGAAAATTTGGGCATGCACCTTATGGATGTAGTCACAACATATTTATATGGCTCACTAGATAGTGACATGTACATAAAAATTCCTGAAGGGTTTAAAATACATGTAGCAAACAAATCAGCAGAAAGAGGCGTGCACTCAATAAATCTGCAAAGATATTTGTATGGACTAAAGCAATTGGGGCGAATATGGTATAACCGTCTTAGTGAATACTTGTTGAAAGAAGGTTATACTAATAATATTATATGTCCATGTATTTTTATCATAAGATCGAGTTCTGGATTTGATATCATTGCAGTTTGTGTTGATTTAAATCTAGTTGGGACACCTGAAGAACTCATAAAAACTGCAAATTATTTGAAAAGGGAATTTGAAATGAAGGATCTTGGTAAGATTAAGTTTTCTCTTGGTCTACAAATTGAACATTTATCAAATGGTATCTTTGTTCATCAAACTACATATACAAAGAAAGTTTTAGAGAGATTTCATATGGACAAAGCACATCTATGAATCTCTCCAATGGTCGTTAGATCACTTGATAAAAACAAAGATCCATTTCGGCCCAAAGAAGATGGTGAAAAACTTCTTGGTCCAGAAGTGCCATATCTAAGTGCTATTGGGGCATTGATGTCTCTTGCAAATTGCACAAGACCTGACATTGCATTTTATGTCAACTTACTAGCAAAATACAGTTCTGCACCAACTAAACGTCGTTGGAATGGTGTTAAGCATCTCTTGCGCTACCTTAGTGGAACAGTTGATTTGGGTTTATTTTATTTAAAATAATCTAATTCAAAATTAATAGGATATGCAGATGCAGGTTATCGTTCTGATCCCCACAAAGGTCGATCACAAACAGGTTATTTGTTTACATATGGTGATATAGCAATATCTTGGCGGTCAGTAAAGCAAACACTAGCAGCTACCTCTTCAAATCATTCTGAACTTTTGGGATACCATGAAGCAAGTCGTGAGTGTGTTTGGCTGCGAAGTATGATTCATCATATCCAGGAATCATGTGAGCTTCCTTCGACTAAAAACACCCCAACAATATTATATGAAGATAATGCCGCTTGTATTGCACAACTCAAAGATGGTTATATAAAGGGTGATCGAAAAAAGAACATTTCTCCTAAATTTTCTTCACACTTGAACTTGTAAAGAACGGAGAACTTGAAGTAAAGCAGGTACGATCAAGTGAGAATCTTGCTAATTTATTCACTAAAGCATTACCGACCTCCACATTCAAGAAGTTGGTTCACAAGATTGGAATGAGGCAACTCAAATGCTTGTCAAGTTAAAGGTGTTATAGAAGCTGTAAAGAGGGGGAGAAATTTTCTAAACTAAACTCATTTTCCTTCGCTATAATTTTTTCCACAGGGTTTTCCTAGCAAGGTTTTAATTAGGTAGTTCTATCAACATTCACCACATATTGCACTCTTTTTCCTTCGCTATGGTTTTTCCCAATGGGTTTTCCTAACAAGGTTTTAACAAGGCAACATTTTTACGTCATGGGTGTTAATTTTGTAACTCGTGTAACCCCCTTATTCTAGGTGTAATTGGTGATTTAATGGTGTAGTTATTTCCCTAATGGAAGAAAGCCTAAATAAGAGGTATCTTTCTCCTTTGTAAACACACAACAAAATCAACAAAGTTTCTCTTCTTTTACTACTCTATTTTGTTCTCACATTAGTCTCTCTATTTTGTTTATCCTATATTTAAGCTTTTAAATACACTAACTTACTTTGGACGGTCACTCCATGGGATCCAAAAATAAAATTACGTATAAAGACATTACGAATATGCTCAAACCGTTGGGCTATCTAGGGGTTTTAATAGGAAAATAATAAGAAGGATATGACCCATTTTGCATTACAGTTTATTGTAGTAAGTATATGTACGTAGAATGTCGATATATGAGGCCATGCAAAACTATTGTATTCGCACTACATGTGACCTTTTAATAGATTTCTAATCAACCAATAGAAATAACCAAAATTGGGGGGTAATTTTTTTTTAACTCTTCCAAAACGCAACATTATAAATTTTTATAAAAAATAATTAAGGAGTCCAATTATTTTGCGATGACAGTTATATTGAATGTTGGTTGAGACAATGGCCTGAGTAAAGTCCAAATTTGTTTATATCCATACTCATAGTTTATAATGTTGGTTTACTGATTCAAAAAGACAAATATGGTAACCAAATTGTTAAATGCATATATCTGGGTGTTGTAATTTGATTTTTATAATTCCTGATTTTGAATTAGATCGAAAAGACTAGACATCCGAAACTCTCACACCCGTTTAACCCGTCAACCTTACCATAGGACAAATCATCAAAGAAACATTAATAAAATGGTTTAACATGCTTTTTATACAATTTTTTTTATAAGGCTACTACAAAGTTATTAAATACGTGTGATTGCTAATGCATGGAAAAAAAAAGTGTGTATGGCTCTCCTGGTTTTTAGTTAGTAAGTAAACTTAAATCTACTAGAAGAGATCTGTCAAGATGGAACAAGGAGAATTTTAGGGATATAAATCAAAAAGTTGACAACTTACAAAAGGAGTTGGACATTGCACAGGCTTAATACCAAATCCTACACCACACAATTAAATTCTATCTATCAATAAGGAGTTGAACAAATGCCACAAGGTTAAATGTGAGTTCTATAAATAAAAGTCAAGAGATCACTTTATCCAAGACATGGATACAACATCAAATACTTCCATACTAAAACTAATCGAAAGACGATGAGGAAAAATATTGGTTCTATTAAGGACCACAACAACAATTGGTTGCAGACAAGAGATCAAATTGCTCAACATCTCACTCACCACTTTAAGAGTATAAGTACTTCTGTATTACCTAATCTGGATGAGAGTCTTTATAATGTTTTACCTACTTTTAGTTACTGCTGAAGATAACTCTGCTCTTATCAGAATACCCTCCAATGAAGAGATTCATTCTACTCATAAAAGCATGGAAAATTGGAGTGCTTCTAGACCAGAAGGTTTTCAAGTTGGTTTCTATAAGAGTCAATGGGAGATTGTAGGGGAGGATGTTTGTATGATAGTGTCCAGGTTTTTTCATACCAAACATATTCTCAAACAAATCAACCAAACTTATATATCTCTCATTCCAAAAAATGAAAAAGCTACTTGTGCTGCAGACTACAGGCCTATTGGATTATGTAACACTTCTTACAAGATTATCTCCAAAATCCTGGTTAAAAAAATGAAGCCATTAATGGAGAAAATTGTCAATGAAGCCATTAATGGAGAAAATTGTCTTTTCAAGTTGCTTATGTTTTTGGAAGATTGATAAATGACAAACTGTGGTGGAGGATTGATAAGTGACAAATTGTCTCTCCAAAATCCTGGTAGATAAATATGTAAATACAGTAGAACCTCTCTATATTAATACTATTGGGTATTCAAAAAAAAAATTTAATATATGGAGGTTATTAATATAGAGAGGTACACATAGAGAATGCAAAATTTAAAGTTCAGTGTATGTTCAATGTATTCATAATTGTACTAGTTGATATACATACATTTTTATTGCTCCTTACACAAATAAATGTATGTACCTAAGAACTTGTCAGGAACTTGTTATGGTACTAGGGAATTATTGATGTTTTAGACAACTATAAATAGTACTGTTACTTATAGTAAAAGATAAATCTTCAATTTAGTTTCTTTCCAACAAATCAAATGTCATCCGATGTTAGGAAAAGAACTTATCTGAATGTTAAAATTCGTATAACAAGATCTATGTTTCTTCAATATATTGTCAGTTATTGATATATGGAGGTAAATTCCTTAAAGCGGGACTAAAAAAACCCATTAATATTAAACTGTAGAGGTTATTACTATTCATAACTGGTCCAAGTTGGGACCATGATCTTTTATTAATATGTAGAGGTTTGTTAATATATGGAGTATCAATATATTATGTATAGGTCGTTAATATATGGAGTATCATTATATGGAGGTTCTACTGTATTGACTAACCTAACCTGTGGTGGATTTCCTCAACATATAAAAAATAGGGAATTTATATACTTTGACATCTCACAGCTCAAATGGCTTAAAACTAACTATTAGGGATAATTTCTTCTGTATCTTTTCCTTGCGCAAGTGCTATCTCTTTGAGATCAAATTCTAAAAAACTTTGATCCACCCTATAAATGGGTTGGTCACTGCCATCTTAAGAGTTTTGAAAGGTACATTACGAGGACATAAACATGACATTAACAGATAACTAAATTATCAAACTACTTCGAAAATGAATAAAGAACTGAAAAGATTCGACAATGGTTATGTTCCAAGTTGGACCAAAATGAATAAAGAACTGAAAAGATTCAACAATGGTTATATTCCAAGTTGGACCAAGCACAAGCAAAAAATAATGACTTTCCATGAAAGTGACTTCCTCGGCTAGTAGTAATTGAAAGACCGGTCTTAATTTTTGTATGCAATGAAGAATATTAGTAGGAAAATTAATAACATATAACCGATGTATCGAAAATGTCAGGGAGATAATACACAATTAGAGAATGTTTTTCTGATTATTAATCAGTCTAATTCATAACATGTTAAAATAATTCTTTTCTTAGTTACGAAGGTTTGAAGATTCAAAGTATTTAAGCAGTATTAAAACCATTGAATTATGTCACACTGACAAGTTATACACACAAATTAGGACTGCATTTTCTCATTCGCAACTGACAAAAATCTTCCTTTTTTTAGAATATTTTTTTTGGACTCCAAAATTATTTGAATATAATTTTTTCTCTGACGTGTTGTAATCACTAGCAGACTTGGAGCGGGCGAGTCATCATATTGTGCGCACCAGCACCTACAGAGTGAATCCCGACCACAGTGTTCAACCAAAACGGGTTACAAGCTCGCGCGACCAAGCTCGACGTTCATTTCTGTAATCTTGAGATCTAAATATGAAGCATAGTTTTCATTTTTGAGTTATGTGGGACTAAATCCTTCTCCTTTGCACAAAACATCACTCACTATAATGGGCTATATTTTTCAGATTAAGGAAGCCCAACGTAAACAAAAGACAAAGAAAAGGAAAACGAAAAAAAGAAAAATGATTACATGACCCTTCTGTACTCACAGAAAACCACCCTTCTTTGAATCCTCTACTACAACAGAGCTTGGAGAGAACACCAGGAACTCACTGGATGGCACAGTATTGATTCATGGAGTAAACAGACACCTTGGTATTAGCAACATTGAACGGACATAAACACTGTGTAAATATGATCTTTGCCCAAAAAAATAAATAAATAAATTGCCAACAAAATATGACACGGTTTTGAATTCAACATAATTTAACAAGATGCAGTACCCGTTTCTTGAAGGTGGGGTGGACTTCAGTGCCGAATGCTGATTTTTATGCTTCGTGAATGTGATAGCAACCGGAGAGTGTTTATATAACTTGACTCTTAGTCTTAGGTTTAGAAATCTAAACACAGCCGATTTTCTTGACCCACAATTCTCGGTACTTCAGTATACAACAGCTTACCTCGCAAGACTTTCGTAACACGGCATGTTACTTAATCGCCGGAATCCTGAGTGGTCGGAACTCACCATATATCCAGATTGGAGTGATCGGAACTCACCATAATCCTGATTTTCGTGTAGTTGTAGTAGTCTAGTAGTCTTCGATGGCAAGGGCCATATAGCGAACACTCCAAAGCCATGTGGCACCTGAGAGAGATGACACATCATTTATGTGTTCGTGACACGTCTCTAGAACTATTGCCATGTGTATAAACATTTTTAACGGCTACAATGAAGAGTGATTTATTCTTATGACCCTAGAAATTATGGGTGTTACTCTTTTGGCCACATGGTTATTTAATAAAACTTGCAAATTATTTCAGTGGCCCTGAAATATTATAAGAAGTAGGATTAACAAAATAACCGGTGTGCATATTACTTGCACATAAAATAAGTGTGCATAATGCCTGCACACTATAAAAATATAAATTCTTTTTATTATTATTATTTTTTTACAAAAATCAGTGTGCATATTGCCTGCACACTATAAAATATGAAGAAAATTAAAAAAATTATGTACAAAATTCAGTGTGCATATTTCCTACACATTAAATCAGTGTGCATATTGTCTGCATACTATAAAATATGAAGAAAATTTAAAAAATTTATTTAAAGAATAAAAAATTATGTGAAATGAAAATTTGATAGTTGTATTTAGGCTCGTTATGTAGGTCTTTCAAAAAGTTTTCCAAATATATAAAATTTGTGGAATTCTTACGTATGATTTGTGAGACATGTTATGTTTAAGTAGGCATGACGATTATACCCTTAATAAAGGATATAGTTTATTTGATAACATCATAAAACATCTTTATCCAAATGACCCTCCTTTTTAAGAGTCATTTCAACAAAATTGATTAATTTTTGAAAAAATGAATTTTAAGTTAAAAGTCATTTGAGTAAGAGAGAGTGAGGGGAGGGTCGAACACTTAATTCCCACTACAATGAAACATAAGAACTGTTTATTAAAAAAGAAAAAGAAACATAAGAACCGACCTACCTAAAATAAAAACACTGAAACAGAAGACTTTTAGTCTAAAAAAAAAACAATAAGATTATCCAAAATTGGTATAGGCGTTGGAAGTTCCCGTGGAAGTTGATACCCTGGCAGACATTTTCAGCACTATTGCCCCGAGTATATAAGTTCACCGGAGGATGCCATCCAATCGAAGCTCATCGAGAAAGAGGTCCAAGCAGTTTATGGATTTTAAAGGACTAAGCATGATATGCACCAATCATATAACATCAGTCGCATAACCATCTTTGACAGTTCAAATCTTCTTTCTTGCCAAGAAAGATGCATGCTTCAGGCAAAAAATTTATCCAATGGTTTAGATATGGTTTCGTCTATTTGTCACCCCCACTTTTATAAATGGTTTCACTTATTTGCCACCCCGCTCTTCCTATTTGCCACTCTCATCAAAAAAAATTAGAAGTAATTATACCTTTCAATTCTATTTTGTCATATTTACCACCTAAAAAAGTCAAATTAAATCTGATTACAACTATCACCACTCTAATTTGTCTTCTTCTCCATGAATCTCGGTTTTCATTAACCCATTAATTTTTTTTATTAACTCTAAAGAGTATTAGGATTTTGTTCAATTAGTACACATACATTTAAATCTATCATTTCTTTAATGTTCAATTAGTTCAACATACACCTGAGAAAATATTGAAGATTCCAATCCCACGTAATAATACCCCGGATGAAGCTTTCTGGACTCTAAACAATTTAGGTAAATTTATTGTTAAGTCTTTATACAACTCTTTGAACTCTTCTGGTAGAGCAAATCAAGTTTGGAACAAAATTTTGGATATGCAAACTACTCCCTCTATTAAAATGTTTACTTGGAAAGCGACTCACTCTATTTTACCAACTAATATGAGAGTTGCAGCCATCTTACTTGATACTCGGACTTCTTGTCATTTGTGCAATTCTGGTGAGGAATCTCCATCTCATATCTTTATCACTTGTAATTTTGTTTCTCAGGTTTGGATGCATCTAAATTTCGATATGTCTTACGTTACAAATGGATTAATAAACTTTCATGATTGGCTCAATACTTGGTTTAGGAATCATGATAGAAACGGACCTGCAATGGAATGGTCAGTTCTTTACGGTATATTAAGATGGTATGTTTGGAAAGCGAGACGTGATGTAGTGTTCAGAAAAACTAAGTTAAATAGCATGGGAACAGCCAAAGCAATAGTTAGATTTATAAACAGTTCCATGAACATAAACAAAATGGGTTATGATATTATGCAAAACCTTTACTACAATCCTATGAATGACGAACATCTCAAAATTTGTAACACCCCACTTCGAATTCTAGGTCGGCCTCCCTAAAATCCCAAGTGTGGTATACTCATGGACCATTTTACACACTCAAACCGTCATACCAACAAATGGAGATCGGGCTATTGTATGGAGCACATTGACAATAATCCATAAACGAATGAATTTATTTGAAAGAAACAAAGTATGGTCTTTAAAAGAATTCAATAAAACATTTAGCTAAGCACCTTAAAGAATAACGAAGTAGCTTTTCGGAACAGAAATGCAATCTACAAGCTAGGTTGCTCCACGGTCACGGTCTCCTGAAAAAAAAAGTAAGTTGGGTCAGACCCCAAATAAAAATAGGCTTTCGCACCCTTATATCCTTCATGGATAATCTAACAAGTCCGAAAATTCTTGTTAAAAAAATGTAGCAAAGTAAAAGACTGTTTAGAAATTAATTTTTATAGAAATGTAGTAACGCCAGCTCTTAAAGGACCAGTACTCTTAACAAGTATATAAATACACAATGAAAAGAAAGAAAAAACAGATCAGTTAAGTACAAATCAAATCAAGGTTTCCACCCACAGTTTTAAACCTTAAGAATTTAGCGACAACCCCTCTCAATACTCCTTCTCTGACCGTATTACGAACCGAAACAACCCCTAAGTAGTCCAAATAATTTCCCCTACCGTGCGCCGGGAAAATTAAGTGTTGTCGATCCCAATAAAAGATAATAGATCCATATCTTTTAGGCGACCCCTCGGTCATCGCATAATAATCCGTGGGAGTCGAGCCAACTATGGGACGTCACAGCAAACAACACTATTCGTCTACGCATAGAATTCTTGTGTCGACTGCACTAATATTACACAATCAATCATAAATCTCAAAACATGACAGGACCCAACATCACCGTGCATCCATTAGCCAATGATACTACAAATGAAACACCCATACTTCACATTTATTTTCTACCAGAATTTTAGAGGTCAAGACAAAAATCTAAGTCTAATTAACGACAGAAAGTGCACAGTACATTGCTAACTTCAAACTACTATTAGCTTTCACATTTAACCACCTAATTCCAAACAAGTATGGAAATACTACCACCATTAAAAGGGCACCTGTAGTATTTTAAACTCTAATGCTAAATGGACACCAAATCCACTAGTACCTAATAACTAGCATACATGACTTTAAGAAAATCTACTTCAAGGTCTCACCTCACCGATCATGCATACAAGTTCAAGGTTCACAAAGACCAAACCTACGGAAACAAGCCTAGCTGGGTATGGAATACGTTAACTATATCTCATGTAACTTTATTATCATAATCAAGGGATCATACATAAGCACACATACACAGTAGAAATGTCTGATATGTGATCACTAGGCTGTACTTAATTGCTAACTACTGTAGGATTTCGACATCGAACGATAGGCTGGTTAAAAAGTTAGTACCCAGCACAAACAAGAGTAAATTTTACTGATCTTTATTTTCCCTTATTCCTCTTCCTTACACAAAAGTTCCCTTTCTATGACAAAAACTTGGAGCTATTATACAAAAACTACATCTTTAACTCCTCTTTCTTTCAACCCTTTTAGAAAATGATCTCATAAAACTCTCTTAGACTTACTGGATCAACCTTAAAGAGTATAATGGTTAGAAAACCTACCTGGTATGTAGTAAGAATAATCCTCCAACAGTAACAGCATCCTTCTCGTCAAATTGATCGTCTTTCTCCTTCTATTTCCTTCACAACAACTAGGATTCAAGGAAAAAGGTTTTTAGTGCGGCTGATCTCTGTTTTTGAGAGAAGATAAAAACACTGAAACCCTAATATTTCGTTCATGCTATAAATACGATTCTTCCCAGTCAAAAATATTCCAAAACGGCCGTGATTTCTTTCACCAAAAAAAATCTCACGGCATTACTGCTGGTTCGACAAATATGGACACCACCAGGCTACTACTAACTAACATGCTTAAATAGGATAAGGGGATTTTACAAAATCACAACAGAGGAACCAAATAGAAATAATAGCTTTATGACTGTGAAGATTAACATTGCTTTGTCAATGTCAAATTTCAGGGAAAATTCCGCAGTGGGACTGACTATTTCTGACTATGCCGGTAACATTGATGAAGGAAGTGGTAGCCATGCAAACTGTTTTACCAGAGAAGAACTTGAAAGAACTAAAGCCAAAGAAGCTTTCCAATTGGCGACAAAATATTATCCTCCAGAGCGATTCTGAACCGACACTCATGTTGCTAATGGAAATGTATGCTAAGGCTAGGGAAAAGAGATATACTATCAGTGAAGATTACTATTAGAGCACTGCTCGGTCGAACTCGCAAGCGTTGCTATCTCAAGCTTGTTGTCAAGTTTAGTTGCCAAAACTATAAGTCTTGATTTCTAGTCTACTTATAGCTAAGTCTCGGATTAGGATAGAAAGTGTAGTTGATCTTTAGACTTCACGACGTTCATCGATTAAAGAAGAAGAACTACCAAGGGGAGCTTGTGGAACTTCATCAACAAAAGGTATGTGGAGACTTAAACTCATATATCACTCAAAAGTCTATCTACTATATCTCCTATTTGAGACAAAAGTCGTATAGCTATATAGACTTCTATTATGCACATTTGATATTTCGAGCTAAGTTTAACTCGCTTACATATTTCTCGAAATATGTGTTGGTAAGCTTTCGCTTTAACCAAGTTCATCTTATATTCTTGACGAAAGTCAAAAGATGATCAAATGAAAATTGCCTTGTAACATCTCATTTGATGTAGACTCGGAATGTTTCGTATTGATTATGTCAATCACTTGAAAATGGCTTTGATGCTTATAGTTAGTGAAAACAACTATTGTCATCCTCTAAGAATGTTTCAATGATTGAAATAGAGTTTAGAACAAATGGATGTAAGCATACTATGTGTACTTGCATATATGTAATCCATGTCTGGGAACCATGGTATGCATACCCGTATGCGTACTTGTTGGTTTGAGAAAGTCCGAGAACCTGGTATGCAAACCGGTACGCGTACTGGCGTAAGGTTCAGGTCCGGGAATTTCTGCTGAGTTTGGATGGTACATGTACCATTTCGCGTACTGGCGAAACCCAAACTTGGTCCGGCTACTTAGGTACGCATACCCGTATGCATACCTAAGTAGATGATGTTCTAAAATCGGTTTGTTCATGAACTAATACATTTATATAATATGGAATGCAATCTTTTGCAAACCGTGGCTATAATGTTCATGACTTGATTCGAGTGAATCAAAATCGATTTTGCTTCAATTGTGTCTTGTATACTTCTATAGGAATATAAACAATTGAACAACTCTAGAACTAGTTTCATTTGAGTCATTTGAACTAGTTATGGTTAAGATGAATAAGGTTGATATGAAAGTGTTCATATGGCTAACTTCGGTTAACTATTGTTGATCCAACAAGGTGTACACGCTTAGGTACGGTTACTCATATCTAAATGAAGGTACATTTCATTTGTGTGTAACAAGCTAAGTTCGATCTAATGGTTGAAAGATATTAGCTTGAGTCTAATCAGGTTTCCATTTAACGGTGAATATTGAATGCTTTGTTACCAAGGTAACATTGATTGCAAACCCTGATTTGAAGACTATATAAAGGAGAACTCTAGCAACTGGTAAACCTTATCCCCACACCTTCTGTGTGATACTAGTTGCGACTAGAGTCGATTCTCCTTTAACCTTAGGTTTTTCATGAAACCCTGTAGGTTAACAACTTAAAGACTTCATTGGGATTGTGAAGCCAGACCCAATTATTTTCTCTATAGTTGCGTGATCTGATCTTGCATTTTCTATCGTATTGAGTACTATCTTCTCTAAGATTAGCTCGAGATTTATTCACCAATAGGCAAGATAAAAAGTAATCACAAACATCTTCGTCTCATCGTTTGTGATTCCACAATATCTTGTTTCGCTACCATACGATTAAGATTATTGTGAGGTGATTGATATTTCTAGGCTGTTCTTCGGGAATATAAGTCCGGTATATCAATTGGTTCCTGTTCACCTTGATTTATCAAAAGACGGAACAAAACTCATAGGTTTATCTGTGAGAGACAAATTTATATATACAATAACCTTTTCTGTGTGAGACAGATTTGTTTATCAAGTCTTCGACTTTGGGTCGTAGCAACTCTAAGTTGTGGGTGAGATCAGCTAAGGGAATCAAGTGCGTAGAGTCTTGCTGGGATTCAGAGACGTAAGGAGCGCAACTGTACCTTGATCAGTGTGAGATTGATTATGTCTCAACTACATTCCAGTCCGAAGTTAACTTGTAGTAGGCTAGTGTCTGTAGCGGCTTAATACAGTGTGGTGTTCAAATCTGGACTAGGTCCCGGGTTTTTTCTGCATTTGCGGTTTCCTCGTTAACAAAATTTCTGGTGTCTGTGTTATTTGTTTTCTGCATTATATTTTGTTATATAATAGAAATATCACAGGTTGTGCGTAGTTCAATCAATTAGAGAATCCAACCGTTGGTTGTTGATTATATTGATTGACACTTGAACATTGGTCTTTGGTACCGTTCAAGTTGTTTCACATAATAATCAGGCTCACGAATTTATATCTGTTTGATTTGCTGATTACATTGTGAAACAAAGATACAACTCTTGGATATATTTCCATTGATTGAGTCTGATTATCTAGTTGATTCTCTTGGAATTATATTGGAGTTTGTCCATACAGATTGCTAAGCGAAATATTGGGTGTGGTTGTTATACCCCCGCTTTTTCAGTTACAATGTAGATCCAAAAACTTGCATTTTAAAGTGCACGGTTTTATTTTAAGAAGTATAATTGAGGCAGCGCATTTATCTAATTTTTGTAACCGTTATGGTCTCAAGAAGTCTTGGTCAGGGGAAAACTTTAGAATCCTAATGAACAATTTACAATTCCAATTTTGGAACTACCAATGTAACCGATATCCCAATCCTGATTTACATCAGGGTTCTCACAGAGAATTTTTTTATATGAATGAATGAGGATCTGATCCTTCTTTTGGAGAAAAAAATAATCATTTATCGTTTAAATTATGTTCAATTACTCTAATCACTTTTTGACTCCCAATACATCAATCAAGACCAAGTAATTCATATTAATGATGCTAACAGAAAACCCAACACAAATTTCACGAAGACAATATACCACTGAGTATTCAAACTTTCCAAAAGTTCATGAAACTTGAAAATGATTGGTTGATTTTTCTCTCGTCTTCCTTATGATCCAGTTTCATTTAAATCAAACCATTTTTTTTTCTTCACCAAGTAATTAAAACCTAGATGCACCATTCTAGCTAATTTAGAAGACTGCACAACAGTATTCTTCTTTAGGCAAATTTAGTGCACGGTATTAAAATTAACTACATATGAGTTAATTGAATCCGTACTTAAAACAAAATTCTTAAACAATAACCAAAATATGATGATGATCAGTCATGTACAGTATCTAACCTTTAACAAATCTATGGAACTCTAGCCTACTGTCATGTTAAAATCTCTAAACTTAGCAAATCTAATCGGTATATTTTTTTCCTTTTATAAACTTGTGATGCATCTCTTTCAACTGGTTTTGGTGGAAGGGACGGAGTAGAAGAACGGTGGGAGAAATGGAGCAGAAGAAGATGTCGGTGAAGATTGATCCGTAATTTGGGGTTTTTGAAAATTTAAGTGTTCTATTTATTTTTTAGGTGTAAATAAAAAGTCAAATGAGTGGTATCTAGGATTATGTGAAAAGTATATGGGTGGCAATTAATGAGAATGGTAAATAGGTGAAACCTTATATATTACTCTCTCAGCTTTTTTTATTTCAGCCTACTATTCCATTTTTGTCAGTCTTAAAGAAGTGTCTAGTTCCTATTTATAGTAGTATTTTCTCACCTAAACTATCAAATATATCCTAGAATTTTTTTAATTATAAAGGCATTTTCTTTTACCAGCCAATCTAAAACAAGAAATAGGAAACAAGTCTGTTTAATATCTTTCATGTTTATTTTCATTAAAATAAATTTGATTTTATATTCTCTTTTTTTTCTTTCCTATTAAAAGTAGACTTTCCAATTTCAAGTATTCCAATAATAAAGTTTATATTTTTTTTATTTTTGTCAACAATAAGACATTTAATAGGGATAATTTAGGAAAATTTTCCGGTCCCCTTTTTTTTTTTTACTTTTTCAAAGCGGACTAAAATTAAAAGATGGATGGAGTATTAATTGACACCAAAAACTCATGCAGCCATGTTGAAAACATTAGTGACCTAACGACTTTAAAGTTACCCCTCAAACAAAATACCACAAAAGTCAAACGGAAAACGTCCTTTAATATGAGTATTTTTCAGTGAAACATGATATTCCCCTGTCTTCTTTTACTATTCTCTTCTCTCTGGAAACGGGTAATTTTTCTTTTTGAAATGTGTTATTGTTGTTTTAGGGATTATGAATAGTTGGCATTACGAGTTTGCTCAATGTAGACAACATAGAGAAGTGTTTTTTAAAGTTGTAAGTGAGAGTCGTGGGAACCTGAACCAATATTTAGGGGCAGTCGACTCAAACGTGGTTTAGTTTCCTCCAACATTTCACCTCCATCTTTCATGAATGAGAAAAACACAGGAAAGATCTTGAGGTTGAAAAGCAAAAACAAGAGAGTGTTCAGGATGTTGTAAGTGAGAGTTAAAGGAAGCTGAACTAGTGGCACACTGCTATGACGTTTGTAGTTGGGTTTAGTTTCTTTAACATCTCATGTATAATTTTCATATAAGAGCAAAACAAGGATGTCAATGTTCGAAGTAAGAATTGGAGAAAACTAAACTGATTAATATTTACCTTTTTTAGTGTTTAATCTAGTTTTCTCCAATGTATTTCATTCATCATCTACTGTTTCAAGAAATAGGAACTTGAAGAGAAACTATTATTGTGTTAGAAGTCGTAAGTGAGAGGTGAATGAAACTGAACCAGTTGCGCACTACTATAGTTTGTGTAGTTAGGTTCAATTTCCTTCATCACCGCACGACACCCCTAGCTTACACTAAAAAGAAGATGATGTCAATATGCAAATCAATATAGATGAACACGTTCAAGTCGTAAATGAGATCTGGAGGAAATTGAACCAATTGCAGAATATTGTAATGGATAAAGTCGGGCTCAATTTCCTCCAATATCTCTTCTCCAACTTTCACGTCGAGTAAAAGATAATTTCAGTCTGTAAATGAGAAAATATGTACATGTTCCGTGAACGAGAGTTGAAGAAAATTAAACAACTGCACATTATAATGTCAGCGGTTAGGTTCAATTTTCTCCACTTATCTCATTTCCAAATCTAGCATCGCGAAAAGATGAACCTGTTAATGTCGTAGGTAACGGTTGAAGGAAATTGAACCAATTTGCAAGTCTGCAATTGGGTTCAAAATTCTCGGTTATACATATGGGAAAATGGATCACAATTAAGATGCTCATAGGCAAGAGTTATTGACTAGACTAGATAAATGTTACCAATAGAACTTATGGGGCATTAGATGTCACCACCAAAGGGATCTTTCATTCTGTAAGTTAAAGATCTAAATGTTATTCTGAAAATTTTCTTATCTCCCTCTTAATTGCTGAAAAAACAGGGAAAAGAAATTTGAATAGCAACAAAATGTTTACACCTTTTTAACTCACTTCTTGCTAACTTAATTATGCAGCTTGTGCTTTATTCTTTAACTATATCTTCTGTTTTGAAATGAAAGAAAGTAAATTATTATTTTTTATGACTTTTTTCTTCAAGTAGTTCAGTCTACCAAAATATGATTTCAGTGTGTTCTACTTTACTAGTCAATTTTCTGAATAAATACAAAATCATACTTACAATACTTGTTGTACGCACTCAAGGGATGCGAAAATTGGAGGCTGCCAGATGAAACCGGAAAACCACCTGAGGATATTGGGTGGTGGCTTTCTCAAGATGTGTTACCTTTATAGAAAATAATGATACTAACTTTACTCAGGTTTGGACCACTATCACTTTGTAATCAATAAATTATGCTTTTGTGACGCTTAAAACCTAAAACAAATTATTTTTTAATATATTTTTCTTGTCGAAGATGTCAAGCCTACAGATCTGTAGTTGGTTTTTAGAGTGAAGGTAATATGACACTTTGGCTTCATTTACCATGCAGGATATGAACCTGAAATTTCCTAACTCAGTTTATTGTTTGCTTTCCCACGTGGTAAGGAAATACAATGGTATTCCTACATCTTGACCCTCTAGAGCACCCTCAAGTCGTTGATCTCGTTATCTCCCATTACATGCCAGAAACTTCAGCACTTATATCACTTAAAGACATGAAAAAGCTACATTTTCGGAGTACTGTAAGTGTTCAGAAAACTAAACTTTATAATTCGAGTACTACGAGAAGCAAAGAAATCAATGAATAATGAAGACCATATATGTGGTGCAGCACTGACCAGAGGTGAAGAACAAAAGGTGCAAGTGGTGCATCCATGCGTGACTTAAACCGACGTTTCCATGATTATGACTTTGCCTTTTTATGTGTTTTACTTGATAGCATCAATACTCCAGACCTTGTACTATGAGCAGTCTTTCAGCTATAAATCATTAGTTATACAAGCCTTTGCATAATCCAAAGTCATCTTAGTGGGGCAACGAACTCCATTGATATATCATACATTTGAAAAATCAATTTAGCACACTAAATTTTCACAATTATATAAAACAGATATGTGAGAATAGAAAATACTGTCATAAAAATGAATTATGTTTGTTTCAGTGAATAAAGCATCATATATGTCTTGCAAGAATATAAAATAAGCGTTAGAAGAGTAAACAACAAAGACTCTCTTCTTTGCTGACAAATCCTCTGTTTAGGCCAATTTTCTTATTATCGTCTTTATTTTCATGTTTGAAATCATCTTCTTTCTTCTCATTACAAGACCTTTTGTAGTCATCAGTGTCGACCCTGATGTGGAAGTAGGGAAAGGCCTGCTTCGGGGAAACAAGGTTCAGGGCACAACACATTCCTTGCTTCAAATGTGGATTTATTTACAAAAAGGTAAAAATATTAGGTGCCTATTAATAAATTGTTTAGAATGTGGGTATAGAAGAGGAACAATTTAAAAGCTCAATATTATTTCTTTATTTTTTTCCTTCGAATAATCTTTGCGGCTTAACCAAAAAAAATATTGGAGCAGTATTTTTGATAGTTTGTATAGTACTTTTTAGGGCATATAATTCTTAATAATATTAAATCTTTGGTTATAGTTGACTCCATAATTGGTTTGTAGTATTCAACACTACCACTCTCGAAAAAACCAATTAAAGAACTATGCTTCATGAAGATGGAAATGTATTCTCCAGAGTTTGAGAAACATTCTAAGTGATATTATGCGGGACGTTAATGCATATTCGGTCCTTTATTGACATCGATCTTAGTAGACAAATAGATACCAAATAACTATAAATCTCTGGTAGAGTTGGGTTTTGAAATTAAGAAACCTAGATTTAACACTTATGACTGAACAGATTGACTCAGTCACCCTCATACCATAAGTGGAAATAACAAACCATTTTAACAAATTTCTCTATAACATATTCTAATATTAGACTACATAAACCACTTAGTCGTAAAAGACTGAAAGTAAACTGAGGTAGACTTAAACTTGAAATGGTGATCTTTTAGTCAAAATTTTATATGTTAAAATTAGCAATTCCTTTCCTGCTACTAACCACTTAGTTGTAAAGGAGTGAAAGTAAACTGAGGTGGACCTTAACCGGAAATTGTGATTTTTTAGTCAAAGTTTTATAAGTTAAAATTAGTAATTTCTTTCCTACTACTAACCATGTTACGCAAGAATGTAACAATAAATCTCTGTTTTGGAAGTAATTAGGAAAACTAAATATGCCTCAAATCTTTTCATTTGGAAATGTTTAAGTAATTGTTACCCACCAAGAGGTACTCTAGTTAAACTTGGTATTGTAGATGATAAATTCATTTTCTTTTGTCTTGAATATGAAACAACAACACACTTACTTTTAGATAGCCATTTTGCTAAAACGGTTTTCCTCCCGGGCCTATCATAATAAATAATACACGTAGTTTAATGTCTTTTAGGATTACTACAAGGTCTCAAGGATCGATGATGGTGATTGCAACAACTAAATGCTGGTACATCTGAGGGGAAATAATGTACCAGGATTTTTGAAGAAAAAATGGTCACATGTCTGCATTTTCTTTAAAAATTTAATGATACTTATTATTTTGGGAGACATAAACAAATATAGCTGCTAAATTAACTATTATTGGAGACTTGGACTACAACATTATATAAGTCATTAATAGTTAATTTTGACGCTTCATGGAAAGACTCTAATCTAGTTATGCAATTTTAAATTATGTTGTTGATATAGGTAGGTACAAAGGAGCATGTGCAAGTTCATCTTAAACATCTCTATCATAAGAGGAAAAAGTTATCTCCATTTAGATAGGGTTAAATGGGTTACTCTAACAAGAATTTGGAACTTTCATATTTAAGGAGATTGTAGAAAAGTTATCAATTACATGTTAGGGATAAATAAAAATATGAAATGACGAGGGTACCAAGTACACCACAATATTTTCGATATTAACCTATAAGTCTGATACCTTGCGTGATCTACTATATATAGACAGAGATAGTCAAGAAGATAGCAAACCACAAGGTATACACTTGGTATATAGTACACGTTAGAAACCGAACCTTAAACTATAGAGATCAACCCAAGTGTGGTAATTGACGTACAAGTGAAATTACTTTAATTATAAATTAAATAAATTATAATGCAGAAGCACACAACAAGATTTTGTTAACGAGGAAACCGCAAATGCAAAAAGAAAAGAAAAAGGAGACCTAGTCCAGTTTTGAATACTCTCAAAATTAAGCCGGTATACAAAGACCACTACCAACTTCGTATAGTTGAGACCAAGTAAACTACCCCTAGTTACCTAGTTTTCTCAATATCCCTGCATTACAACCAATCTTGCCAATGCCCGTGAATCCTAAGATAGAGTCCACTATCTTAAGTTGTTTCTACCACTGTGAAGAATTCTAGCACTCAACCTTTTATATCGTTTTCCAAACAATAAGGACTAATCTGTTTGGTAATCACTCTTCTTATCTCAAGAAGTTAATCAAAGATATTATACTTGAGCTTGACAAATACTTTTCTGTTTAAATCAATAAACTCCCTTGTCGGGTTTGATCTTCCAAGATCTGGATTAACAAGTTAACCGCTCAAGTCAAACAGAACTATCATATTCGGATACTGAAAAGTACCACCAAATGATAGCTTGTAGATCTAAATACAGCTAGTCAATCAATCGCCTATCAAAGATAAACGACATCTAGCCGGATCCCAGACGATCAAGTTTGTGCACGAAGAAAATCACAAAGATACGAAACCAATAAGAAAAAATCTTCTTGTCTTTAAATCTTCAAAGTCTTCTTCTGTACCTGCATAGTATCAAACTTGATTCCAACTTATGATCGATCATGCATGTAACAGAGTCTGTTAACAATGGATGATCACAAGTCAACATCAGATCTAAAATCAGATCTGAATTACCACTAATCTCTCGATCTAGTTTGAGTAACCTCATGTCAAAAGAGAAGGCTCTCAAGAATAATCAAACTAAGTGCAATCAAGAGTTAACAACTGTTAGTCAATTAAATCAATAATTGAAAACTAAAATAACAATGTAATTCTAGTTTCCCACCAACGGTACTATCTAGACGCTTCTTGATCCCAAAGAAGTCTTTAAACCGGTGGACGTAAAGATTTCGCCTAATTAGGTTACTCTCCTCTCCAAGATAGTATTACAAGTAATATAATTAGTCGACTACAACAGCGACTACGAAACGAAGTGCCTTCCTATGGATGAGTTTGTAAGAAGAACAAACTTCACTATTTATAGACTAAGGTAGTTTGGACACCAAGGAATTTCCATAACATGAAATATTATCAAGATGTGCAATAAAAAACTTAAATTTGATTTTGTCTAATTCCAACTAATATCCAATTGTATAATCGAAATCCCTCTTGGACAACTCAATACTAGCTAGCATTTAACTAATATTTCTCTCCAGAGATATGTTTTGCTTGCTGGTAAAACATAAACATTCGAAAATCTCAAAAAGATTCTCAAACATTTCGGTTCGGGATCTCACCTTGAGTATCAAAGAATATCTTTAAACAATAAAATATAAGATTTCAGCATATGTTCAAACTACTCATTATGTCAACATCTTGAACTTTCTTATTTCTCAAACCCAATTTCCAAAATCACACAGACCATAAAGTGTACATGACTAAAGAAATCAGTTTTTCATATTGGGACTGGTTCTACCATGAATCCCAATGTTGGTAGGGATCGTTCTACCTTGACTCCCAATATAGATAGGGATAGGTTCTACCTTGACTCCTAAAATAAGTTAGGATTGGTTCTACCTTAATTCCCCATGTAGGTTAGGATTGGTCCAATATTAGATCTTCAATGAAAATCGGACCTTCAATCCTATATATTTCTTTCAACTAAGAAACAAGTTCATAAGTCTACTTCCTTAAACTCATGTAATTAAACACAATTTTCTAGGCATCAAATCAATCTATGTTCACTACATAATCTAGTAACAAGTTACAAAGATTATGTTGACGTCTCAATTACGAAGTTCAAAAGATAAGCATTATACTTCATAAAATAATATACCAACATAAACCATTCACAACTATTGATATATTCTTCCATCACAATTTGATCATAAAAAGATGATGAAGTCTCTAATACTAGAGTTTCATATATATAACTTCGCATGTTATGTTTTCAATCACAAACGACTTGAAAGAAACGATATAAAAATGAAAACAAGTCAAGTCATGTATTATTAACCTTTAGTGGAAGGATGATGTCTTCGTTGATGTCGATACGTCTTCAGATTCTTCAGGTCTTCGGTAATACTTGTATGTCTCAACATTTCTAGATTTCCTAGTCTAACCTAACGAAGTTGACTATAGTAATCTAATCAAGCGACTTATGAGTTTTGATACTAAAATATGACAACCAACCTTGACATACCAACGTTTGGTGGGTTCAACCGATCATTGCTCTAAGAATCTCCCCCTTTGTCAACTTTATTGACAAAACTCTATTACATACGAAGATGCACAAATTAAAAGATAAAGATATTACATTACATAAAATTCTATTGACTCATCCTTCATACGCTTGATTCCAAGTTTCAACAACATAATAACCTGCACATATTCAAAAAAAAATGTTGTTGTTGACGTATTTAAATTTATTATGTTTTTTTTTTTTTTTGTAAATTAATTTATTTATGAGTTTTACGTATTGCTTATTAACCACTATTGTTAAATTATTCTATATTTTTATTTTAACATTTAATCTAGGTAGTAATATTTATCTCAATGATTTAATTATATATGGCAACAGTCAGATATATACTACACCAAATGATGATATGTTTCTCCCCCTTAGTCTATGCTTTACTCTTTCGTTAGATATATACTTTTCAGCACATATATCCTTTCTCAGTGATTATGAATCACCCGCATACTCCATATATTTCTCACCCTTTTTTTCACAAAAATGACAAAGACTTGAAAAAAATACAAGTGCAAACCGTAAGAATCTTACAAGTTCATAAGAACTCATACAACCTATAAGAGTTAAGCGCGAAGGTTTAACATACCATTTTAGGATAAACAATTGATAAGTGCATAATTTACTATACCTTTGTTATCAATTCCATTATTTTATTTGCTATGTTTCTTTCATACTACCTTGTATTATTCTTGTTTTCTTTTGTTTGTCTTATTTAGGTAGAATCATCCAAAATGAGCGAAAAGAGTGCTGAAACGGAGATAAACATGAGCGTGGACTAAGGACCAGGAAGAACTCGATCAAATTCAAGAGTATTCAACTCTATGTTGTAGATAATGAATATACAAAACGAACGCAAAAATAATGAGGTCATTCCGAGTTCGTATGTAAAAGTTATAGGTAAAACAGTTTGGGGATTAAGTAGGAAACGATCCCTACCTACGTCGGGATATAGGGTAAAACCGATCGCTACCTCAAAGAAGTGATGAAAATACTTTCTAAAATTGGATTTATTAGTTCCGAAGCATTCCCAAACCATAATATTCTTAGGAATGTTTAAGGAGACTTTTTAAAAGTTTCCGAACAAGTTTGGGGAAGGTTTCATCACCGAAAGATATAGGAGAGGCTAGGTTTTACATCTTTATTATATGGTTTACCCCTCTAGGGGGAAACCATGAGATATCTTCTTCTTATTTCTTTGTATCATGAATAACTAAACCTTTATTTGATTATGGATGAATTTAACGTTCTAAACAAGAAGCTTTTTTAGTTATACAAGTTTATTTAGAGTGTTAATCATCTTATCGTTTGTTTTCACTATATCTGATGTTTATGATTGATTCCTAGATTGTTCAACTGTACAATTGAATTAATCTATTGATCATTCTATTGCTAGTAGAGAGTTGTGAGATGAGTGTAATAGTTGAACAATGATCTACACAAGTAGAAATCGTGGGACCTTGCAGAGGGATTATGTGAAGCAATTACGAGTGAAGACAATATCAGCAAGTGGATCTTGATATAAGAGTTTAACTATTGGGATCAACCCAAATTCACAAAGCTTAAAGCGTTCGATTGGATTACACCTTGAGTGATCTACTACTTGGTGGTTCAGACGAATAAAATCTGATATGTGAGAACTTCTGTATCCTGTGATATAAGGAGTTTCGGGGAAAACACTGATCTAGCTATTATTCTACGGTTGGTGATATATGATTCTAACGAAAGGTAAATAGGTATGTTAATTGATTTAATGTTTGGTAACGGCGAAGGATTCCTAGTCATCTCTTTCTTATTATTTTTTTAATCAATCAATCCAATCCCCCCCTTTAGTATTTATTTTATTTTAGTTTTCTAATCCAAATAGCCTACCAATTACACAGCTTTCTGTGGGAACGATCCATACTACCGCTATATTACTAGTTCATTAGTGGGAAATATATCTTAATTAATTTTTTTTTCATTAGTGGGAAATACATCTTAATTAATTTTTGTGCCTATGACAACCCATTGATAACTTCATACCTCTCCACGACTCCATCATAAAAGGTATCGTTGATGTCCTTGATTCTTTTGACCGTAGAAACTCCATGTCCATGAGTTAGAAAATTCACCTTCCGATCAACAATGCGAGCAAGTTGCCTAGCCTTCATGCAATCAGAGATGAACTTCTTCTGGTTCTGTATCAATACTTTTTGTTTTTCAAGGATTTTGGACTGACCATCAATGAGATGATTTATTTGCAGTTGAAGATTTGAAAATTCGACCTTTGAGTCATTCTGATAATGAATTAAATCCTTGACAGATTTAGCAATCCAAGAGTTATACTCTTTCCTTGCAATCATCTTCTTCAAAAAAAGTTCTTGAACCGAACTGCATCCTTTGATATCTTCTTCCATGTCAAGATTTAACACTTCCTGAGATCTTGACATGTCCTCCATGTATTTTTTTTTCCGATAGGGATGGAGATGAACAAATATATGGTGAAAATATATATTCGCGAACAAGAGAAATATATTAAATCCCTTGTCAAAGAAACTTCTAGATCATTTTGTTGTCTTTTATCACATCTCAAGTGCTTTAATATCCCATTTTAAGTTAAATTATGTATTTTGGGTCTCGAGGCATCAATAACCTTTTTTGTTTTAAATATTGATATTTTGTATTCGTTTTGTAGGATTGATGAATATGGGGAGGTCCATAAAGTGAGCTGGTGATAAAGACGAGAGTGGTGAAAGCTGGCTAAGAAGTGGAAGGAAAATGAGGTGCAGGTTGTGC
>JAJJMB010000061.1:4470530-4518582 GCA_023531105.1 Papaver atlanticum
TTGGGAAAGTTTGGTATAAATAGACAGGAGGGTTGTAGATGGAAACCATGCCCGGAGTAGCCGGTGCACCAAGCAATAGGTTTATTTTCAGTATTTTTCTATCATGTTCTAATATCTTAGCTAGGGTTTAAATGAAGCTCTTAATCTAATATGAGATAATTTTGGTTACGAATTTTTTATTGTTCTGCTTAAATGCTTAAAGATGGATTTAATCTTTGTTCTACAACATATTACTTTCACCTTGTTTGTCATGCAACCTAGGTAGTTGGAACAATTCTATGTTGTTGTGCTGCAACTCATGCTCAAATGAATCGATTTGTATTTTGATTAGTTATTCTTTAATCTAGGATGAATACTTTAGTTGTGATAAATTATCCATCTTCAGATTACCTTGAATATGCGGCAGACTCGTATCTTCACCGTGATGTAATTTTGAATAGTGGTAGTAATAGGGTTGTCGTTCACTCGGATTCGTAGAGATTAAAGTTTTTAAAAATACTAAATAAATATATACAAAGACTATTAACAATGGGCGAGAGGTACTGGGACTAAGGATTTAGCCAATCTTTATAACATAAGGTTCACTTATTTATTCTCAACAATTTTAGCTCAAGAAATATAAACATGGACTCTATTTTTGCCAAGGTAGATTCTCAAAACATTGATTGTAAATGTTAAGCATGGGACATCAAATCACCTAAGCTAAGCATGACCCATCTAATCAAATGACAACCAATTTAATCAAATCATATTTCAATTAATTTTAATGCAAAAGTCATAAAAAGAATAAAAATAAATTTACCCATGTATGAAGTTCGGCCTCCTCCGTCGTCCCAGTGTTGGGGTTTAACTCATCATGTCGAAAACACACTCAAAATATATATTCATGGCTCAAAAAGTGTTTACAAGAAGAGAAAATAATGAAACAGGAAATCTGCAACAGCACCGGTGCGTTACAGGCCGACTGTTTCAACTCTCAACTGTTATGATGAAGATAATCGTTACAAATCTGAAAATAAATGTTGCAGCAGAGGATGAAGAAACTGTTACAATGAAGATAAATGTTGCAAACCAGTTGAAGAAACTGTTACAACGAAGATAAATGTTGCAAACCAGTTGAAGAAACTGTTACAACCAGTTGAAGAAACAGTCGATGTTTCCCTGTTCTTCACGAGCAGCAGCAGCAGCAACAACAGAGTTCTGAAAACTCTTGATTCACGCCTCCTGAGCTCTCCTCTCGACCCCAAACTCTCTACCCCCCTTCTATGTGATCCTAGGAACCTATTTATACATAATTGCGACATTGAATCTCCTCCATTAACTACAAATAATCTTCTTTTACTCGGGTATATTTTTTTCCATTTTTTTCATTGATTTTGATTTTCACGCATCTGCAGCTGTATTTATTTCCTTCTATACCTTCTTCATGCTCTATAATATCGATTAAATCTTCCAAGCACGTGCAGTACACGTTTAAATTTCTCACAACTCATGCAAGCTCATGTTTTTCCTCCAACTCCCTGTTTGGATTAAACCAAGTTATCCAGCCAAATTTGATCGATAAAATCACCCATAATAGCTTTATATAGTCATATCACGTCTACCCACTAAGTTTCAGGGATTGAATCTCACTAAATCACGTCCAAATATCCGATTGAAATTCTGCTGTTAATGAAAATATTTTCCCGCCAAAATTCATTTTTTGAATTTGAGAAGAACATGTCCTCCCCCTAATCCTGCACGGGTGTCCCTTTAGCACTTGTCTTATGGGGTGCAAATAGTAATTTTTGGGCGTAGATAGTAATTTTTTCGGGGTTCCTCCGACACATTTCTGGGGTGCTTCCGGTGCATTCTGGGGTGCCTTTAGTACTCTATCCTGGGGTGTAAAACACCACTTTTCGAGCAAATTTCGCCGCAAGAGCTTATTTCTCTAAAAATACCTACAAAGATATAAAATAACAAAATAAATACAAAATCGAACACTAACAATATATACAATTGAGACATATTAGACACAATAATGCGTCTATCACACCGCTATTTGTTAAAAGGACAGTGTAATCCATATCTGAATTATCTAGTGTAGGTTACATAGTGAATTCGATTACCCTGGTGTTTTTTGATTGCATTTTAGTCTTGTTTGTGTAGTATAACTTTCTATTCTCGTCGTATTGACAACCCATTTCTTCTAAATTAGTATTATTAGAACCTTAGAAGTTTAGTTTCACCAATCCGACTCCCCGTAGGATCGACCCGTATTTGCCATTGTCTGCGTACTAGACACCGTGCGCTTGCGGTTTATAGTCGTAGGTTTCTAAGCCTACAAATCACCAATACTAAAACTGAAACTATCTAAGTAATTTGTTTTAGCACCTTATCAAGAAAACAATTATCCGAAGCAATTTTCCCTTTGATTTGATAAGTCAAGCTAAGATCAGAACTAACTTAGTCACTTATCAGGATCCAATTATTCATAAATAATTGTACCTTATTTGGACAAGAAAAAACTAGGTTAGATAACTAATTTTCTTATCAAGGAACCGATTTGACTGAAATAAGGGTACCTCGTTTTGATAACCCTAAACTAAGATCAGAATTAACTTAGTTTTTCATATCAGGAATCAATAGGACTCAAGCAATTTAGCCTCCTATTTCGTTAAGCAAAAATAAAAATAAAAATTGACTCAGTTTTTCTTAACCACAACCAATTGAAACATAACAATTGTACCATATTTCGTTGAGCAAAAAAAAAAAAAAAAAAAACATTTAAAATCAGATTTTCTTAACAGGAAAACGATTAACATACACCAATAAACCGTTACCTTACTTTTTGATATGAAAAAATAAGAACCGAATCAATTAAGTTTTCATATCAGGAAAGATTATCAAAGTAATTCTTCCCTTGGTTTCCACAACCACTCTCCCCACAAATATATGATGTTTAAGCACCAATTCAATATAGAACTCTCCCCATGTGAGTTGTTATTCCTTACAAGACAAAAGAATAACAAGAAAGACAACCTTTACCAGAGAAAGGTCGACAAGGTATTAGCTATTACGTGCCAATGTAAAAAGATAAAACCGTAACTCATATGTATACCAAAATAGACAACTTATGAAACATAAATTGATAATAGTATAATCATGACTTCACGCATGAGTTTAATCAATATTTACTTATGATTATTTGATAGAGCATTCCACTAAGTCAGATCTAAAACCTGCTATATCAAAAAGTCACATACATCATAAGAGATAACCGCATTATGAGATCTGAAATGTTAGGTTTTGTGAGAACCGAAACAATATCTCATAAACCGAAAGCAGATCAACGAAGATAATCAATAAGATCAAGCAATACGATCGTAAATATATATAAAAAACGACACAAAGAATTTAAAAACAAAAACTTAATTATTTATATTATTGATGGTTGAATAAACTTTACACAAATATCGAAGTAAATCAACAAATGATTAGTCTATTCAATAAAAGACATAACATAAGAACCTATTAATCTTTTGATGTATCTTTATGCTTCATTATCTTGCCCAGAGATTTCTTCTAGTATGGTTTCAAACTCAGTTAGGCTATTTTTGTATAAACTCACCATCTGCAAATCGTAGATGTCCCTATAAGATGCCCAGTTAACAACATGGAAGATTATTGCATTATAAGCATCCAAAATTAAGTCTCTCAGAAGCACTTTTCTCCCAATCAATTCTAGTACTCCTTCAAAGAGACTGGAGGCTCTAACTTTAGTAGGAAAAGGCATGATAGGGAATGGAAAATATTCAGAACAAATCTTGAATCTCCCTTTTCCAGTGGTGGTTAAGTTAAGAATACTCTTTATTTGCTTAATACAGTATTCTCCAACAAAAACACTACTTTCTTCTTCATTTTTAATAAGAAGAATCGTATGAAGTTTCCTAGATAGTATACCTCGGAATCTTTGCATAGATCTTCCACATATTCTTTCTTAAATACCATGGTGAGCAAAGCACTAGTTGAAATGGAAGTACCTTTCAAAATCACCAAGAATGAATTTATATGTGAAACTTCGAACAGAAGTCAAAACCCTTTAGATTCGAAGACGGTAGATCATTGAACTTCGGAAATATTTTACGAATCTCGGAAACAAGTATGAAAGGAAATATTCTTCTTTTTAGGGTTACCCATGATAACCGAAACTTATCTTTTATAAATTTACAAAAGTTTATTATGCCATTAAGTATCATAAGTTTTTTCAATAGTAAAGATAAGTAAACATGCATAAATAGATAGGTTTAGAAGCAATCAATTATTTTTGATTGATTTCCTTTTTCTTGCCTTGTGATGACGTAACAATGAATACTTTCTTGAGAACCATAAGATATATCCAGGTCATTTTTGAGTCTATTGACTAGGCACTTGTAACCATAGTTATCCAAGATCAACAACTAATTGTCTTTCTTAAGATCTACTTTAGATATCTCTTTTGTAGTTTGAATGTCGGACTTAGGAATCCATTTGGAGATGGATTTAGGATGATAATACTGTTGAAAATCCTGTGAAACCATCATTCGGCAAGTTGGAGCATCAGATCTAGTCATCTTGACAAAATTATTTCTCTTCCTATTATCGCGTCTTTTGTGAGATGACTTAGTCGAGTGACGGACAAAATCCGAACTATTATTATAATAATTCTTTTGCCTAAAATTTGGAAAATAATGATACGAAGGCTTTAGGGGACCAATCTTGGCCAATTCGTTTGATAAAAACGATAGTGTTTCTCGCATATTACAAGTTTCGCATCCCCCGAGCAAGTGTACCTTATTACAACAATAATAACAATTTTTAGTAACTTAAAAAGAGTGGGTTTTAATGTTACCTTTATGTGGATCCACTCGCGATAGAGGTTTGTTCTTCCCGTCTTTAGAATCATCATTTGCTTCTCAGTACAAGAAGTGTTCGACTGAACTTGAATTGCAGGCTTGACAATCTCATCTTCTTTACTAGGATTAAGAGCATCTTTATTATCAATGGAGGCCTCTGGTTAAGAAGAATTCATAGCTTTGACAAATTTTACATCTTTGCTAATATTTGAAGCATTTATTCCCTTATAGCCCAATCTTCGTATATCATGATGATTTCTATTTGCTTCAGCATTGAGGTTAAATTGTTTAAACTATCATTGAGCTTTTTCAAGTTCAAATTTTCTTCTTCCAATCTTGATTTTGTCAAGAGCACTTGCTAGATTAGGCTCAAGGTTTTTTTTCCCGAGAGAGATGAGCACCTTCTTTCTCTTAAAAACTCATTTGTTGAGAATTAATCCTTGCTTCAGATTCAGCAAGTTGCTTTTTGTACAATAAGAGATCTCTCCGAAGATTTCCTCATTCAAGACTCTTTGAGGTTAGTTCTTCTCTACGATCTTTAGAAGATAATAAATGAGGTGGTAACCACTATAATATCCTTGGAAAATCTTTCTCAACTTCTTGTTCTCACGAAAAGAGGAGTCACAATAGCAACGAAATCCGAAGTTGCTAGTTTTTTCTTTGTCAAAGGATCTAGTAGTTTAGAGTACTCGGAAGTATCCTCATCTACATCTTGATCAATATATGAGTCACCGTCATCGGGAATTTGATCCTGCCGTTTTGTAGGTGTAATTCCCAATTATCAACGGTTTCTAAATTATTGACAAGATCGGCATGTCTAGTAGATTCACATTTGGTGATTTCATGAAGGTTTTTAGATATTGATTTAGATGGGATATCATTGTCAAGTTTTAACTCAATACTCTTGACATCTTATGCTATGTTAACTAAATCATTCTTAGAATCTTCAATAAGCATTTTAGATTCAAGTCTTATAGGTTGGATAGCACCAAATACAAATTGTTATATCTTTTCGTGTTTTCCTGCTCTGATACCAATTGAAATGACGAGGGTACCAAACACACCATAATATTTTTGATATCAACCTATAAGTCTGATACCTTGCGTGATTTAATATAGACATAGACTGTCAATAAGATAGAAAACCACAAGGTATACACTTGGTATATAATACAAGTTTGAAACCGAACCTTAAACTATAGGGATCAAACCAAGTGTTGGAATTAACGTATAAATGCAATTACTTTAATTATAAGTTAATAAATTTATAACACAGAAAGTAAAGTAAAAGCACACAAGAATATTTTGTTAACGGGGAAACCGCAAATGCAGAAAAACCCCGGGACTTAGTCTAGTTTTGAATACTTTCAGAATTAAGCCATTATACGAAGACAACTACCAACTTCGAATAGTTGAGACTAAGCAAACTACCTTAGTTACCTAGTTTCCTTAGTACCCATGCGCCTATAACCAAATTTGGCGAATGCACTTGAATCCTAAGTTAAAGTCCTTTATCTTAAGTTGCTTCACCCGCTGTGAAGACTTTTAGCACTCAACCCTTTAGATCGTCTTCCAAATAGTAAATGACTAATCTTTTTGGAAACCACTCTTCTTATATTAAGAAGTTAATCAGAGATATTATAGTTGAGCTTGATAAAGGATTTTCTGTTTAAATCAATACACTCCTTTGTCGGGTTAGATCTTCCAGGATCTGGATTAACAAGTTAATCAGATCAAGTCAAACGGAACTATCATATTCAGATACCGAAGAGTACTACCAAATAATAGCTTGTCGATCTAAATCCGAATAGTAAATCAATTTCCTATCAAAGATAAACGCTATCTAGTTGGATCCCATCCGATCAAGTTTGTGCAGAAAGCAAATCACAAAGATACGAAATTAAAAAGCAAAGATCTTTTTGTCTTCAAATCTTCAAAGTCTTCTTCTGTACCTGCACAATATCAAACTTGACTCCAACTTATGATCGATCATGCACAGAACAGAGTCTGTTAACAATGAATGATTACAAGTCAACGTCAGATGTAAAATCAGATATGAACTACCGCTAATCTCTTGATCTAGTTTTAGCGACCTTATGTCAGAAGAGAAGGCTCTCAAGGATAATCAAACTAGGTGGAATCAAGAGTTAGCAATCCTTAGTCAATCAAATTAATAATTGAAAACTAAAATAACAATGCAATTCTATTTTCCTACCTGTTGATGGTGGATTTTTGACGAAGGTCATATTCGTAAAATCACATCGGAAATTATGCATCTCTGATCAGTATCAGAATCATAAAAAATTCATGTCTTCACCTTCCACAAGAGAAGTGAATTTGAAGTTCTGTAATATCATGACAATAATAATATATAACGGTGATATTAGGGTTTCTGAGGCAAAACTTTTAATATTCCATATATTTCATGATTAAGCTGAAACACTCAGCATCTCTGTTGAATTCCGAATTCATCTCTGGTGTATGAATTAACCCAAAATAACATATGATGTTGATCACATCATATATGAAGGTTCCTAGACATGCGGCATGCTAGTGCAGAGCAACCAATTAAGTAATTCTAGTGTTGTATTCATCAATTAAATTCCTAGAAAAAATATGGATTCATGGATTTTCTCGGTCGAATTCCATGGAATATGATGTTTACCTTTCAGGCATTTGGGGCACCCCGAGTAAGCCCCGAGCAAGAGGCATAGTTGTATTTAGTAATAATGCTCAAAGGAGCATCCAAAAACATGGAAGAACTAGGATTAGAAGCTTGATCAAAGAAGGAAATGGAAGAGATTTAAAATAATAATAAATGAACCGTGATGGGTGGGCCCACAAGGCTAGCTGGCCGGCCATGCCACCAGTTCTAGCAAAGCAAGCGGTCCCGCAACCATCATGTCTTGTCTTTCTATCATCTTGAGAAATATTAAAATAATATTATTTTAATATTTTTAATAGTGGTCCTTCCACCACTATTAAAAGTTTCAATCAAACTCAAATTCTTCATACAATGATGAAATAATGCTCGATGGACCATCAGAAAATACCAAATTCTCAGGATGGTTCCACGGACAACATGGCGACGGCATGCCTCCATGACCAGTCATGGCCGTCCTTTTGGCTTGCAGAAGCCGATCCCACCTCTTTTGATGATTTTTGACCTAATTAATCATCCATAGTCCATATTTGGTTCAAACTCCTTCCTGCAACTGGGAAGGTCATCCACTCACCATCAGATGGTCCCACGACCACCAAGGGCCTTTTCCACACACCCTTGGTCGGTCCCCTCTCTCCATAATTAGGTTTTACTACTTATTGCTCAGTCAAGCACTATTATAATAATGATTAAACAACAATTAATCATCCTTTCACCAACTGCTCTGCAAAGGAGTTTGGTAAATGCTCAATATAACATAAGGATACTACATGGTCAGTCCATCACCACTAGAGCCGGTCTCTCTCCCATCCATTGGTTGATTCTTAGTTGATCATCCATTGATCATAATTAGGGTTTTGAACTGAATGCTTTGTCTAGCATAATTCTGAACAGGTTCAAACACCAATATGTTAATATTGATCTAGCAATCAATATTTTAATTTATTAATTAAATAATATTCGGTCCAGATACCAGTATTTTTAATTAATATTTTATTTGGTCTCATTACCAATTTTTCATGGAGCAAGCAGTATTTGCTCTGACTAGCAGTACTTGCTCTGACCATCAGTGCCCCATCTGTCAAAGTCCTAATTGCTTCAGCTAGCAATGGGTCACGACCAACAAGGTTCAGAACCGCCACCTCTGGCAATAATGATTCAACTATCAATATTTAATTGCTCTAAAGAATAATATTCCTCATATTGATTCGGCTATCAATATTTTAGTAGCAGTATTTCTTATGATTGATTCAGCTATCAATATTCGATAATTTTATACTAATCCAACTATCAGTATTTCATTGACAAACATTTGGTTCGTCAGTCGACCATTATTTTAATATTGTAATCTCTCCTTGTCATTCGACTGACTCATGACACATGGATCGACAAAGATCTTCTATGATCATTCAGCAGTGGTTATTTTCATAAGTGCTCAGTGCACCAACATAATGGTTTATGATCGATCCAGCAATCTCATCAAACCATATCTAAGTCATTCAACCATCATTACTGCTTCAACTAGCATAATTATGTATCACGGTCATCAGTGACCTAATTCAACGTCCATGGTCTGCAGAGCATGTTGCTGTTTCAACATTCCATGCTTCATCCATCATAACCTTGAACTTCGTCTATTCAGTTCATAGTTAAGACTCATAGTCTTAGGTCAAAGATTGACCACGTCTGTAAAGAAAACTTACACATGAGACATCAATTCGTGTCATATGGGGGGATATCACTAGGGTTTCGGTCTGTCGGCCTACAACATGTGCGATGTGAGGCACATCCACGGTGAGAGTTGTGGTAAGTCGTGATGACAGTTAAGGAATAAAATTGATAGGTGATGATTGATCAACCAAGTCTTTCATCCAACGTGGAAGTGGTTTCTGCATGATCTCCCACTTCCCACTTCCCCATTTCCACTTCCTTCAACTGTCACCACTTACAGAAGATTGATGTGTTGTATTAAATAGGTTCCTAAAATGTATGCTTTAATAAGATTAACGAGAATCAACGTAAGCAAACCTATGACAGTCAAATTATCAAACACCTTCAGAAGATTTCTCTCGACTACACTGATAATCATCTTCAAAGCAGTTCAACACATCACATCACCAACAGATCAATCTTTATTGATCTCCACACAATCTCATTTTCCCTCCCTATAGACCGACCCTTCTCCTCTTCTTGTGACCGAATTGAACCTGGAACGACCATTGTCTTAGTTTCGGCCAGGGTCCTACAGATTAGTCTTTCGAACTCAAAGTACTCCCGTGCAGTGCATTTGTTTAAAGGTTCGGGCGATTTTGTACTTCGATCATCTGCTTCAGTGAGCACCTGCCTCCTCCACCACTTTTTACCAGAAACTCCCGCAGGTCATTTTTACTCGCAGACACCACCAACGGTACTATCTAGACGCTTCTTGATACCAAAGAAGTCTTTAAACTAGCGAAAACGTAAAGATTTCGCCTAATTAGGTTACTCTCCTCTCCAAGACATGATGGTTGCGGGACCACTTGCTTTGCTAACCATATGGTCCATGGAGCAATATTTGAAAAGATATGGAAATAGGGAATTTTGATATAAAGAGGAAGTCCTTGAAAGAGGAAACTCTAACAATAATAAAATAATATAAAAATAATATAAAAAAGAAGGAAAAAGAAGTGAGGAACCGGCCAAAACCGGCGCACGGCTAGCCGGCCAGCCGTGTGGGTGGTAGGACTATAAACCTACAATATTAAAACGCAAGTATACGGTGTCTATAATGTAAAACACGGCAAGTGCAGATCGTTCCCACATGGACTTGGTTGGTGCAAAGTTAAATTCAAAGTCTTACTATACTAAATTAGATCAAACAGGGAGTTGTCGATACGACGAGATGATTGCTAAAAAGAACTATGAAAGCAGTAGAAAATTATGAATGCAAAGAGGGTTGAAAACAATCAAATGGAGGAAACTAGGGCAGTCGAATCCACCTCCCAACCTCTACTAGGTCAATTCAGTTCAACTACTATTCTTGTCCCTTTATAATGGATACCGGTGAAGATGCAAGTCTGCCGTTTATCCAGGGTAATCTTAAATGAATGGTCTAATGTCAACTAAGGTAATCAATCCCTAACATTAGTTGTCTTCTTACAACACAACTAATCACAGATCAAATTGAGCATTGAAGTATGAGTTGAAGCACAATACAGAGTTATTCTAACTACCTATGTTGCATAGCAAATAAGGTGAAAGCAATATACTGTGACACAAAGACTAAACCATTTCTATATCTGTTTAAGCATAACAAGAATAATAATCAAAGATGAATGACCTAGCATCAGATTTAGGGCTTCATCTAAACCCTAGCTAATGAAGTTAGCACAAGATTAAATCAGATAACATATGAAATTTTAATGGAGATAAAATCATGGATGCAAGCTTCTTTATTGACTAATTTCTACTCAAAAAGATGGTAAACAAGATGAAAGTAAGCTAAACACTACAATGATCCTTCTCACTTGGATACTTAAGTTACAAAACAACAACCCCTATTTATACATGAATTTCACCCCAAAATTGGGTTTCAATTTGTCAACAAATACAACTAAAATTAGGGATTGAGATGTCAATCACTCACCAAACGATACAGCAAAATATACGGAATTTACCATCACCAACCGCTCTGTTGACGTCACATAACATGCTCCATTGATGGTGGTATTCAGACCTAGGTTTCAAATCCATAACCTATAATAAGGAAAAGATGTTGATAATTAAGAAATCCTTCGCCGTTACTAACCATTAACTCAACAGTGTACCCGTTTATCTCTTGTTAGAATCAGTTGTCACCAACCGTAGAATAGCAGGTACGCTTAGCTATGCCCAAAATTCCTGTTGTCACTGGATACGGAAGCGCTCGACTACCAGATTCTATCCAACTGAGCCGCCCTGAGGTACGCTTACAAGGTGTAACTCAATCGAATGCTTTATGGTGTGTGTGTTTGCAGAATTCACGATTTCGAGGATTTATAATCCCATGGATTACAAATTCTGGGATTCATGTAAATCCCTCATGTGTTTGGTAACTCATTTAAAATTCCTAGGATTCATAGAATTATCTTGTTTTAAAGTCCATATACTGTTTGGTATTATCCTTAAAATCTTAAAACTGTATATATATGATATTTAAAGTTAAAAAAAGTGGGTCCATAAATCCCTTGATAAGTTTCCCAGCAAATCTTAGAGGGGGGAAAGGAGGTCGGACTCCATATGGAGGATTTGTTGGAAAACTGATTCCCGTGGGAAACGTGATTCCAGGGATTTGGGCAACCAACATTCATAAGGAAACGTAATTCCACCAAATCCCATGAACCCATAAATCCCACCTTTAAAATTCTACATCCAAACCCACCATTAGGGTTTGTGAATTTAGGTTTGATCCCAGCAGTTAAACTCGGTACGCTCGGTCCACTTACTGGTGTTTTCTTTACTCGCAATTGCTCCAATGAATCCCTCCGCAAGGTCTCGCGATTTCTACTTGTGTAGGAGATAAGTATGACAATTACGGATCGCCCAACTCTCTACTAGCAATAGAATGATCAATAGACTAATCTAGTTGCGCACCCAAACCAATCTAAGAATCAATCATAATCCTTCGATATAGTAAAACAATCCACAATGATTAACTTTAAAACTCAAAATAAACTTGTAAAAATTGAGCTTCACAATTAGAACTTTGAATTCATCCTTAACAATCAAAAGAATATAGAAAAGAGATAGTTCTCCCCTCTTAGGGGGAGAAAACCGGTGAGTACAAGATATCAAATTGTATCTAAGCTTCCCTATATATAGAGTTTTGTAACCTCTTCTTGAAGAAACTAGGAAACCTAGCTAAGATAGGAAAGTGCACCTCCTTAAAATTGTGTCCAGTGCATCACACCCCGTGCAAAGTGAGTTGCCAAAACTAATCTGAATTCCCAACATAAGTCACGGCCAAGCCTGAAGTCGTGAATAGACTGCTAACCAGCAATTGGGCTCATGTTGAAGTCCAGCCCAAATTCATCACTGAACTGACAGGGTAAATGTTAATCCTCCTCTTATTATTTCACGACCAACTTCTCTAAACTCCCTGTATTTACCTACGGCTGGATATTCTCACCGTAACTCCGTGTCTTTTCGAACTTCATTCCCTGCTAAAAACTCCGACTCTCCATCATCACAGATTTCTTCCATTAATTGCCAATCCCGAGCTTTTATATCGTCATCATCATCTACCATTAT
Source organism: Papaver atlanticum (assembly GCA_023531105.1). Lineage (NCBI taxonomy): Eukaryota > Viridiplantae > Streptophyta > Magnoliopsida > Ranunculales > Papaveraceae > Papaver > Papaver atlanticum. The sequence goes on from JAJJMB010000061.1 coordinate 4,483,335, forward strand.
TACAGGCAGCAAACAACCACCACATACTCAGCCAGACAATCCAATATTCCTTCATCGAAATCAAATTCCTCACTGCCATGGTCGAGACTCAACTGCAAACTCGAGCTCCAACCTTTTCAGACTTCATCGTCAATGGCAGCACGGTGTAGCTTCTCCTTCCATCTCCATCTCGATCTCGAACTCAGAATCCACAGAAAATACCATTTTCAGCACAGCAACTCCATCTTCCCGAGCTCACTTCTCATCATTCTCGTCACCACTGACTCTTGTCTACTCGAGCCTGTCAACAACACCATTAACCACAGCAAACTCATTGTCTCTGTTCCACTCGAGTTCCATCACAGGGATAGCCTTCTTCATCATTACCGTCAATCTGCAGCTTCAACTCCTTCCTAAAACTCGAACTCAGACAACCAGACCTTCACTACCATTATCTCCCATGTATTTAACATTAAACAACATCGTGCCATGTATTTCTGGTCACAAATCAAAACCCAAATCACCAACCAGTCCAGCTACCTGTAATCTTATGAATCAAGTCCTAACTGGTGCCAAATAAACCTTCCCAAACCCTTTGTACACAGTAGTTCAAGACATGGTTAGTCATGGCAGAATCGGCTGGAGGCACAGGTCGTTCAGGCCTTTTTACAAACATCTCTCTTGCTGTTCGCTGGTAATGCGGATATGGAGTTTGCTGTTGATTTCGGATCACTCTATCTCCTTTCCTGCAACATTCTAACACAAACCCATAACTCTTAATCATTCATACATTCTGAATAAGCTCTGAATTCCCACCACACATTCATAAAATTAATGGCAGCAACAAACGTCTTTAACTGGAATTCCGGCCAAGAGAACTTCACCGAAATCACCACACTTGAGCCAAGACTAACCCAGTCTTCGTCCTGACTTCGCACCACCGTTCCTTGTTCATTTCAAGACTTAATATCTTCTTTATCTTCCTCCATTCATCATCATGAATTAATGGTAACGATTACGGCTTCTTCCTGTTTTTCTGGTCATTCTCTGTTCGGTCACTCCCTGTTCGTACCACTTTCTCCGTGTATACCTGAACTTTAAACGCTCTCAAAACCCAGCAGCCCGTCAGACCTGAGCTTGCCGGCATGTGCAGAGGTGGTCTTCATGCTAGGACGGGAACTGAGCTATGAATAAGATTTCGATCTTGTTCTGAGTTATAAATGAGAGCTGGTGGCCCTTAGTAAATTGATCGGGTGCCTATAGTAAACCCGTTTATAATCAAATGGCTGCCTTCCTTGGCCGCCTCCAGTAATTCATAACAGATTCCAGCTGGTTGCTTCTTCATGCCCACTTCTTTTGGCAAATTGGACGATTTCTTGTTCTTTTCGGGAATAAGCTCCAAAATTCCCATAAAATATAAAAGAAAGCTAATAATACAATTTTGCAAGAATACTAGTCAAGAAAGCAAAACCAATCGATACTTAGAGAGGTGTTTTTACACACCTATCAATGTGATATCAACATCATATTTGTATGAATATTAATTTGGGCCATACACCTGAGATGAATTCCGAATTCAAAAGAGACGCTGAGTCTTTCAGCTTAATCATGAAATATATAGAGCATTAAAAGTTTCTTCCTCAGAAACCCTAATGTCGCCGACATATATTATTGCTTTCCTGAGATTACAGGGATGCAATTGACTTCTCTTGCGGAAGGTGAAGACACGAGTTTCCTATGATTCCGATACTGATCAGGGATACATAATTTCCGATGTGATTTTACGAATATAACCTTCGTCAAAAATCCACTATCAACAATAAGTTGTATCACAACTTTGGTATATTGAGTTATGAAGTATAACGTCTATCTTTTGAACTTCGTAACTACAACATAAACATTATCTTTGTAACTTGTTACTTGATTGTGTAATGAACTTTAGGTTTATTCCATTCCTAGAAAACTATGTTTAACTACATGAGTTTAAGGAAGTAAATTTGCGAAACTTGTTTCGTAGTTGAAAGGAATCAACGGGATTGGTGGTCCGGTTCCTATTTGGGATCTATAGCAGGATCGATCCCTATTGGCGGATCTATAGTATGAACGATCCCTATTGGGTATCTCTTGCATGACCGGTCCCAATAGCATTTTCGTATTTCCAGATTTTCATATGTACTTAAGGGTTTGTGTGAATATTGGAATATGAGATGTTATTTAGGAAAGTTCAAGATCTCGACATAGTGAGTAATTTTATCTTTCATTGTTCAAAGATATTCCTTCATACTCAGGATGAGATCCCAAACCGAAATATATGAGAATCTTATTTTAGGGTTTTCGAATTTATGTGTCTTATTTTCCAGTAAGTAAAACATATTTGCGGAAGATATATTAGTAAAGTATACTTGTATGCTAGCTAATATTGACTTGTCATCTATGAGGGATTACGGTTTATTAGTTGGATATTAGCTGGAATTAGACAAAACTGAAAATTGATGTGTATTGCATATCTTTTAATATTTTCGGTTATGGAAATTTCTTGGTGTCCAAACTACCTTGTTTGTGCTTCTTACAAACTGATCCTGACATTCGCACTTCATTTTGTAGTATGAGTGATAGCCGACTAATTTATGGAGATAAGAGTAACCCAATAAGGTGAAATCTCTTATGTCTGCTAGTTTACAGTCTTTTGTGGGATCAACAAGCATCTAGATGGCATCGTTGGTGGTAAACTAGAATCGTATTGTTATTTCAGTTTCAATTATTGATTTGATTAACTAACGGTGATTGAACCTTGATTGCACCTAGTTATTCTATTCTAAGAATATTCTCTTCTGATGTAAGGCCACTCAAACTAGATCAAGGATTAGCTTAGTTCAGATTTATCTTTAGATCTGACGATAGGCTTGTGATCATCCATTGTTAACAAAGTACATTCTGTGCGTGATCGATCACAAGGGAATCAAGTTTGTTCGTGCAGGTACATTGAAGACTGGAGATTTGAATACAAGAAGATTTCTTATTGGTTTATGATATTTGTGATTTACTTCGTACATACACTTGATTATCTGGGATCCAACGAGTTTGATTATTTTTAATATTCATAACTTTTGTGTAGGTCGACGATTTATCATTTGGTGGTCTTCTTCAGGATCCGAATCTGATAGGTTGTGAACTTAGATCTGATTATCTTGATAATCTAGATCTTGGTTGGTCTAAACTAAACAAATAAGTTTATATTTATTAAACAGAAGAGCCTTTATTTAACTCAACAAATATCCCTCTGATATAGTTCTTGAGATTTAGAGCGGTTACCGACTATAGATTAGTCCTTTATTAATTATTTGGGAATACGATCCAAAAAAGTTGAGTGCTTGAAGTCTTCACAAGCGGTAAAGTGGCTTAAGATAGTGTACTATATCTTAGGATTCACATGCATTGACCAGATTGGTTGTCGGCGCAGGGATACTGAAGGAACTAGGTAACTTGGAGTTAGTTTACTTGGTCTCAACTATACGAAGTTGGTAGTAGTCTTTGTATAACCGCTTAATTATGAGAGTATTCAAAATTGGACTAGGTCCAGGGTTTTTCTACATTTACAGTTTCCTCGTTAACAAAATCTTTTTGTGTGCTTTTACTTTATTTTCCGCATTATTATTATTATTATTATTATTATTATTATTATTATTATTATAGTTATAATAAAGTAATTGCACTTGTATGTTAATCAAACACTTCGAGTTGATCCTTATAGTTAGGCTCGGTTCCGCTACCTATTCAATATACCTAGTGTACACCTTGTGGTTGTTATCCTTTTGAAAATCTCTGTATATATAGATCACGCAAAGTGTCTGTCATACAGGTTGATATCGATAAGATTGTGGTGTACTTGGTACCCTCGTAATTTCAAAAACCTTCTCATCACGGGTCACTTTTTCAATCTCTAGATTAGAACATTCTCCCTTAGTAATCATAATAATGTAAACTTTTTGTTTTTAAGTTCTCTTATACTTTGTCTATACTCTAGTTAGTCATCTGTTATTTGCACTACCGTACAACACTCATTACGCATGATGTGTTGATTGGTGGAGAGCGTGTCATGCAGATTGGTCCAACCGTCTATGATCTGCCTGTTCACTTTATTCTTTTGTTTCCCGACATATAAATTTTAATATGAAAATTGTGTTCCTTAGCCTTAATTAAAATCAATTTAATTTGCCTAAACCATTTGTCTATTGGTATCAGAGACATTTCTTTCCTGAAAACCTAAACAAAAAAAATATTTGCATGTTCTTCCTTCTCCTTACTTCTACTATTTTGATCTTATCTGTTAAAGGTTTAAGATTTTCATCATAATCATCTTCATTGAATAATCCAACTTCAAATTCAATATATCCAAAGTTCTTCAAATTCAATTAACTAATTTTATCCTCTAAAGTTGAAAGAAGATTACCATATTACCTGGAAATCTCTAGTGACTATTGTTATCAGAAACTATAAATTGATGAAATGCTTGGATTTATCTCATCCATGTCCAACCTAGTTTACGACTCGACAAAAATCAAGATAATGGAATTGAAAATCCTCGTTACAGTGATTGGATTTATGAATATGCAACTATTATGATATGGATAAACTCAATAATTTATGAATTTCTTATATCTTTTTTTGCTAGATGAACTACTTATCATCATCTTTGGAAAAGTATCGATGGACGATTTACTCTTGCTTCTTCTACTCACTCGATTCAACACACGTACCAAACTTTAGTTCTCAAACAAGAAGATAAATCAATTCATTCCTTAATTAATGAAATTACAACTCTTTCTGATCAAATTGCTGCTACTAGTAAGATAATCTATGACAATGAACTCGTTGTAGTTACTTTATCAGCTTAAACTCAGACTATATTCCTTTTATTATTAATATGAGAACTCAAAATCCATATGTGTCTAGTATTGAACTTCATAACCTTCTTATTAGTGAAGAATCTTTGTTACTGAGAGAAATAAAACTTTTCTTAGTGAATCCAATAATCGAGCTTTTGCCACACAAATGAATGACTATAAGCCTTTTGGTATAGGTGTTGGTAGAGGATATAATCCTAATATTTTTGATGAGGTAATAAATATGATTTATTTTTATTCTGGTAGAGGATCGATAAATTTATTTCAGGATGGTCGAGTTTCACCCAATTTTTCTCAGTCTGGCAGAGGTTCAATCATTTTACAGTTACCTACTACTTTCATACTTCCTCCACACTTATATTCAAATGATAGACCAATATGACAAATATGCCACAAAGATGGTCACTCTGCTGATGAATGCTGAAATTAAAGTAATTTTGCATATCAAGGAAAAGAACTTCATAAAAAAAATGCATGTTATGTTTGTTGTTGCAAATATTTTTAGGGAAAATCCACGATATATGGCTTCTGGTGCTAACAACCACTTTAATGCAAATAATTTGGGTGCAACTACTTCTACTCCTTATGATGGCCATGACAATATTACCGTTGCTGGTGGAGAAGGCGTGTCTATTCTTCACCAGGGTTCTTCTACTATTTTTTTTACCACATCATACTTTTTTTTATCTTGATTACATACTTCATGTTCCTAAATCCACAGACAATCTTATTTTTGTCCATGGGTTTCCTCAAGGTAATAATTGTTCCTGACTTTCACTTGATTACATTTATCTGTTAAGGACCTCAATTCAGGGAGGATGCTTTTCCAGAGACTCAATGACAATGGTCTATATCCTTATTCCTGCACTTCAATATCTTGCACTGCCTTTTCTTGTGTTAAAGCTTCGTATGAATTATGACATAGGAGATTAAATATCCTTCATATATAAGTCCTTTAGTAAATTTTGTAAGTCAATAGTGCTTGACAATATTATGTCAAAGCCTTTGTTATGTACTGCTTGCTAACTACGCATAAGTCATAAACCTCCATTAATATCTCTATTCTAGTTTTGATGCACCTTTACAGTTTCTCCATCTTGATGTGTGGGACCTGCTCCTGTCAATTATGTAATAGGTTTCAGATTCCATGTCAATATTATAGATGATTTTTCAAAGTTTTGTTGGGTCTTTCCATTAACTGCCAAGTCTGATTTTGCAATTGTTTTCGTTATCGTTAAAAATATACTTAAAATTTACTTTCTTGTACTATCAAAACCATCGAAACTGATGATGTTGAAGAATTTGTTAATCTCGAACTAGGCTTATTTCTGTATACTAATGGTATTAATCATGATCACTTGTCTTCACACACCATGACAAAATGTTATTGTTGAGTCCAAATATAGGCATTTACTAGATATAACCATAAAAAATTTCTCTTTTAAGTTTCCCTTCCTTTTTTCTTAAAATTTGAAGCTTAGAGCACTGCTATAGGCATTTACTAGATATAACCAGAAATTTTTTCTCTTTTAAGTTTCCCTTCTTATTTTTCTTTAATTTGAAGCTTAGAGCACTGTTAAGGATTATTTATTTTTGGTAAGATTTTAGTAAGAATTTACGTGATAGTAAAGATTCCGGTAACTATCCAGTAAGGTCAGAACCAATTTTTTTATCATAGGAATGCAAAATCTTTCTGAGATGTGCAATTAAACGTAAATAAACTAAGACTTAATTTCTGAAAAAAACCAAACGTCTTCCTTCCATCAAAGCAGCGTGCAGCTAACAAAGCTGTATTGCAGCGTAGGATAACAAGTAGTGGTGTAGGTTAAGCGTTTAGTTTTGGATTTTTGGACACATGTCTACCTATCATTTCTCAGTTGTATCGTGCGGAAATTTTCAGAAACTTTTTCTGCTCCACTTACCATAACACGATCCCCATATTTGCATTTGCTTTTTCCTTTCTTATATTTTCCCTCTGAAGAAGTAATTTCTAGGGCAAAAAAATGGGTCTTCCCAGAAAAACCAATCGAAAACTAGATTTCCGTTCCCCCAAAGATGAGGCTTGGTATTCTGTTGGTAAGGTATCTCTAACCAAGGCGAATAACATCCTCAGTATAAGATTCGAAGGGTTTGATAAGGACGATGATGAAAAGTTCAGTGTCAAAGATTTTTAAAACAGTGAAAGAACTGGATGATTTTCTGAACAGGTTTCGTCCAGCCTGTGTTCAGTTGCAAGATAAAGACTGTGCTGCATTGAGTCCTGGCTTTGAGGTTTGTGCATTGCTTGATCAAGGCGAAGATGATAAAAAGTTCTATGATGGAGTTGTTGAATCGGTGAGTTGATTCAGTTTCCGATTTATTGTTTTCCGTTTCTTTGCTTTTGTTCTAAGTTAGGGTCTTAGGTTTTGGTGGTGGTGGTGGTGGTATGTCAATGAGTTGCTTCAGGAAAAAAATGTCCATGAGTTGAGTTTGTGGTTTGATTTAGTTATGTGTTATTGAATCGGTGAGTGAGTCAGTGACTGATTCATTATTTGCTTTTGTTTTATATTCAGAACGTATGTTTTGATTCAAGGATTTTTGGGTTAGTTGAATGTTCTTTATCCGACTCTACTATATGCGTTTAGGGTTTTAGGGTTTTGATTCTTGTGTAGGTTCAGTGCAATTTCTTTGATCTCTTAATATGTGTTTTAGGTTTTGGGTGGTGGTGGTCAGGACATAGAAAACATTTACTACATTATACCTTGGAAATGGTACCTGATTTTGTAGAATGCTGGTATTTGATGCAATATTACATGTATTATCCACAGATAAGCCGCAAGCGTCACAGACGTAAAGGAGGAGAAGAGACTTGTTCTTGTGCATTTGTGGTTGGGTGGTCAGAAGGTCCAAAGGCAAGCAGTACTCAACAGATGGGGATTGAGGGTATTTGTAAACTTGAACCAGGCTCGCCATTGTTTGATCATGCGCTCGCATATTTTGTGAAGATGTCAAGCAAACAGCTTGATTTGGTTTCAAATGAAAATCAATTGCCCGTACAAAAAGGTTAAGGTAAAATTGCAGGTCTGGACTTGCTAGTAGTAGCTAATTGCTGCTTAATGGGTGCGTAGTTTGAGCCCTTTTATTTTGTCAGCAGTGAGTTCTAAGTCATAACACAAGGAAATTTTGGAAAATTAGACTTGGTGGGATTATATGTCCACCTTCGTAAATACTATTATTGTTATGTCAGTAAGATTGGTGAGGATTGAGGAAGACAAAGTATGCAGTAGAAATTTAATCAGTCTTCTTAAATGCATGTAATTATTTTGATTGAAGTGTTATTGACTGCATTAGTCTTTTCTCCAATTGTGTCCATTTGTTTCTTCAATTGTGTCCATTCATTTCAGCAACCATATTTGAGAGACATGTCGATTATTTCAGTTCAATAAAAATGTGAAGAATGAAAACAACAAAAAAAATAAAAATATAACTTGTATACATTATCTCAGACACTGACATGTCAACTGTAAGCTTTAGAATGTGGGAACTAACTATGCTGCTGCGAGGAACTAGTTATTATGCAGCTGCAGCGGACTAAGTAATTCTACTGCGGCCGAAGAATTTAAGACTACACAAAAAGGATGCAAAGGTGAAGTTGGTGTTATATGCTTGTCATGGGGTCTGCAATTTCTAGTGACAAAATCAGGAGTGGTTTTTCTAATAATTATGTGAGACTGACAATTTATAAACACTTATCAGGAGTGTTTTTTTGGCATTTGCTAGTGAGAAAATCTCCTTTTATGAATAAATTTTGGACTTCAAAATATCTGAATATAATTTTTCTCTGCAATTAGTCTGTGAATGTTGTAATCACTAGTATAGTTCAAAGCTTGTTCAAGGAACCATGAAGAAAGGTTAAAGCCAGTGGAAGGAGAGGTTAGACAAAAATGGCAGTCATTTTCATACAAAAACAGTCGTTGGACCAAGAAATGTGCATACTTCCTCAGCTGGCCCAGGGATCATATGCCTCCACATGATAAGCCGATGCAAATTCCATACAGCAGACTTGAAAAACTAATGCACATTAGTAGCCTAAGGTGAACATAACAGCTTCAATGTTACTTTTCCAAACAAAATGCCCCAAAAGTAAAACAGAAACTGTTCTTTTTGAGCATTTGCTTGCCGTAGTGCAAGTTGTGCAAGGTTGGACAAGCCGGCGTAAAAGCTATGTTATATTTTTTGGAGATATTCTCTAGTCGACCCGGTACTTGCTACTGGAAAAGACTTTGGATTTGGATTTGGACTAACATGCTTTTCCCGTGTCTTCTTTTAGTTACTATTCTCTTCTCTCCAGAAACTTGTAGTTTTGCCTTCTGAAATGTGTGATTGTTGTTCTTTTTAGGGCTTATAAATAGTTTGCATTATGAGTTTCACTCAATGCAGACAACAAAAAGTTTTCAAAGTTGTAAATGAGAGTTGCAGGGAACTGGTTTCCCCCGAACATCTCACCCCCAACTTTCATGAATGAGAAGAAGCAAGAAGGATATCATTGATGTTGGTAAGCGAAAACAATAGAGTGTTCATGAAATTGCAAGTGAGAGTTGAAGGAAGCTAAACCAGTTGCACGCCGCTATAATGTGGGCAGTTGGGTTTAGTTTCCACCAACATCTCATCTGTAATTTACATGTATGAAGCTAAAGAAGGATCCGTGTCAGTGTTTGAAGTAAGAATTGGAGAAAACTAAATTGATTTATACTTGGCATTTCAATTTAGTTTTCTCCAATATCTCACATCCAACATTTACGATAATAACAAAATACGAATGGTGTGGAAACGAAAAAAATAATGTGTTGAAGTCGTGAATCAGAGCCGAAGGAAATTGAACCAATTGCACAATGCTATAGTGCATACAGTTGGGTTCAATTTCCTCCAATATCTCATTTCCAACTTTCACATCGAAGAAAAGATGATGCCAGTTTATAATGAGAAAATACGAGCATGTTGAATCTGTAAATGAGAGTTGAAGAAAATTGAACCAATCGTACCCTGATATGATATGAGCGGTTGGGTTTAATTTTCTCCAACATCTCATTTCCAAATTTATAACATCGAGAAAAGATGAACCTGTTAAAGTGGTAGGAGTTAAAGAAATTTGGACCAATTTGCATAATGCTCAAACGTTTGCAACTGGATTGAAAATTCTCATATAGGAAAATGGATCACAATCTAGATGCTCATACGCAGAGTATATTGTCTGGATAAAATGCTACCAATGGAACTTCTGGGGCATTTGATGTTATTCTGAAAATTGCTAACAAGGGGGTCCTTCATTCTGTAAGTTTTTTCAAATATTTTAATGTTATTCTGAAAATTGCCCTGTCACCCTCTTTGATCAGCAACAAAATGTTCCCACATTTTTAATTGTTTAGCTTGTGCTATATTCTTCAAGTAATTCAGTCTGCCAAAGTATGATTTCAGTATGCTTTGCTTTACTAGTCAATTTCGTAAATAAGTGCAAAATCATACTTACAGTACCTATCTATTGAAACCGAGTAGGCACTGGAAGGAATATTAAGGGGCAGTACACTTAAATGTGGTGTTTCAGTTCCAATAAGTATCCACAGTTTCGTTTCGTTTCATTTCATATTGACCCTTCTCATTATCTTCTAGCATCCCGGGTTAATTATCCAGATTTCTCAACTATTAATCACAGCAAAAATTATAATTTTTTTTTAGAAAGATTGATAAGAAATGGATGAGCGGTGTCTTAAAGCAGCGGTTTCATACTAAAGAACGGTGGTTGATGGCGGATGTGGTTGAAGATGCAAAGTCATACACTTTTCTTCAACAAAAAAAAAAAACAGCGTGCAGCGTACAAAGCTGTAATGCAGCGTAGGATAACAAGTAGTGGTGTAGGTTAAGTGTTTAGTTTTGAATTTTTGGACACATGTTCATTTCTCATTTGTCCGGTACGAGTATCGTGTGAAAAGTTTCAGAAACTTTTTCTGCTCCACTTACCATAACACGATCCCATATTTGCAATTTGCCTTTTCCTTTCTTATATTTTCTCTCGGAAGAAGTGAATTCTAGGGCAAAAAAAAAAAATGGGTCGTCTTCCCAAAAAAACCAATCAAAACCTAGATTTCAGATCCACCAAAGATAATGCTTGGTATACTGTTGGTAAGGTGTCAATAAGCAAGACGAAGAATATCCTCACTGTAAGATTCGCTGGGTTTGATAAGGAAGATGATGAAAAATTCAGTGTCAAAGATTTCAAAACAGTGAAAGAACTGGATGATTTTCTGAACAGGTTTCGACCAGCTTGTGTTCAGTTACAAGATAAAGATTGTGCTGATTTGAGTCGTGGCTTTGAGGTTTGTGCATTGCTGGATCAAGGCGAAGAAGATAAAAAGTTCTATGATGGAATAATTGAATCGGTGAGTTGACTCAGTTACTGGTTTATTTTTTCCCGTTTCTTCTGCATGTGTTTAACTAAGTTAGGGTTTTAGGTTCTGGTGGTGGTGTTGGTGGTATGTCAATGAGTTGCTTCAGGAAAAAAAAATGTCCATGAGTTGAGTTTGTGGTATGTGTTATTGAATCGGTGAGTGAGTCAATGACTGATTCATTGTTTGCTTTTATTTTATATTCACAATGTATGTTTTTGATTCAGGGTTTTTGGGTTAGTTGAATGTTCTTCTATCTGAGTCTATAATATGCGTTTAGGGTTTTGATTCTTGTGTAGGTTCAGTGCAATTTCTGTGATCTCTTAATATGTGTTTTAGGTTTTGGGTGGTGGTGGTCTGGACATGAAAACATTTTACTACATTATACCTTGGAAATGGTACCTGATTTTGTAAAATGCTGGTATTTGATACAATATTACATGTATTATCCACAGATAAGCCGCAAGCGTCACAGACGTAAAGGAGGAGGAGAGACTTGTTCTTGTGCATTTGTGGTTGGGTGGTCAGAAGGTCCAAAGGCAAGCAGTACTCAACAGATGGGAATTGAAGGTATCTGTAAACTTGAACAAGGATCTCCATTGTTTGATCAAGCGCTGGCATATTTCGTGAAGATGTCGTCAAAACAGCTTGATTTGGTTTCAAATGAAAATCAATTGCCAGTCAAAAAAAAGTTTAAGGTAAACTTTCAGGTTTGAATTTGCTAGTAGTAGCTAATTGCCAATTAATGGGTGCGTAGTTTGGACCATTTTATTTTGTCAGCAGTAATTCGAAGTTATCATATCATAAGGAAATTTTGGAAAATTAGACTTGGTGGGATTATATGTCCACCTTTGTAAATACTATTACTATTTTGTCAATAAGATTGTGAGGATTGAGGAATACAAAGTATGCAGTAGAAACTTAATCAGTCGTCTTAAATTCGTGTAATTATTTTGATTGAAGGTGTTAATCGAGTTATGAGTTATTGACTGCATTAGTCGTTTCTTTAATTGTGTCCATTTGTTTCTTCAATTGTGTACATTCATATCAGCAACAGTATTCGAGAGACATGTCGATTATTTCAGTTCAATGAAAACAACAAACAAAGAAAATATAACTTGTATACATTATCTCAGATACTGACATGTTAACTATAAGCTTTAGAATGTGGTATAACAGTAGAATAATCCATGCATTTTCATTCCCCTCAGATATATTAGTGTACGGCTAACCATCTGATAGTGTTGAATTCCAAACTATGATTTAGAATACAACTGTTTTATACGACACACCATGTCCTTGGCAATGCATCATTCTTGCGTTTGGCGTCAACTGCGGTGAAGTAATTATGCTGCTGCGAAGAACTTTCTACTGCTGTGAAGTAATTATGTAGCTGCAGAGGACTTTCAACGATTAAGTACTTCCTACTGCAGCTGAAGAACTTACTTAACTACACAAAAAGGATGCAAATGTGAAGCTGGTGTTATGTGCTTGTCATGGGGTCTGGAATTGCTGGTGACAAAATCAGGAGTGATTTTTCTCATTTGCTAGTAACAAAATATTTCTTTTTAGAATATAGTTTGGACTTCAAAATATTTGAAGATAATTTTTCTCTACAATTAGTCTATGAATGTTGTAGTCACTAGTAGAAGTGTTCGAAGCTTGCTTATGGAACCATGAATCACTAAAAATGAAAGACTTGGCCAGGGGAAGGATGGGGCAGACTTGAGAAACAAAGGCAGCCATTTTCATACAAAATCAGTCGTTTACCACACAGAAATACGCATACTTCCTCAGCTGGCCCAGCAATCATATGCCTCCACAAAGAAACATTCAGCTAACCCATATAGCAGACTTGAAAAAATAATGCTGCCATATTGAAAAACATAACGGCTTCAAAGTTCCTTTTCCAAACAAAATGCCCCAAAAGTAAAACAGAAGCTGTCCTTTTTGAGCGTTTTCCATTGAAAAGATACTCACATGCTTTTCCCGTGTCTTCTTTTTCTATTCTCTTCTGTCCAGAAACATGTAGTTTTGCCTTCTGAAATGTGTGATTGTTGTTCATTTTAGGGCTTATAAATAGTTTGCATTATGAGTTTTACTCAATGCAGAAACAAAATGAAGAACTTTCAAATTGCAAGTGAGAGTTGAGGGAAGCTAAACCAGTTGCACATTGCTATAATGTGCGCGGTCGGGTTTAGTTTCCTCCAACATTTCATCTGCAATTTACATGTATGAAGCTAAAGAAGGATCCATGTCAGTGTTTGAAGTAAGAATTGGAGAAAACTAAATTCATAAATATTTGGCATTTCAATTTAGTTTTCTCCAATATCTCACATCCAACATTTACTATAACAACAAATGCGAAAAAGAAAATAACGCGGAAGTCAGTAAATGAGAGCTGAAGGAAGTTGAACCAATTGCACAATGTTATAATGCTTACAGTTGGGTTCAATTTCCTCCAACATCTGATTTCCAACTTTCACATCGAAGAGAAGATGATGCCAGTTTGTAAATGAGAAAATATGAGCATGTTGAATCCGGAAATGAGAGTTGAAGAAAATTGAACCAACTGCACACTGATAAGATGTCAGCCGTTGGGTTTAATTTTCTCCAACATCTCATTTCCAACTTTAACATCGAGAGAGGATGATAACCTGTTGAAGTCGTAGGTAAGAGTTAAAGGAATTTGGACCAATTTGCATAAAGCTCAAATGACTGCAATTGGGTTCAAAATTCTCAGTTATATATACATATGGGAATATGGATCACAATCAAGATGCTCATACGCAGAGATTTATCGACTAGGTGAATGCTGGTGCGTTCTGTGAGATTTTTCAAAATACATAAATTTTATTCCTAAAACTGCTGTCTCTCCCTCTTGCTTGAAAATCAAGGAGAAAAAATCAGCAACAAAATGTTTACACCTTGCTAACTTAATTGTGCAGCTTGTGCTTTATTCTTCATGTCGTTTTGCAACAAATTACATTATTTTGTCCATGACCTTTTTATTATTCAAGTAGTTCAGTTTGCCAGAGTATGCTTTCAGTGTTTTCTGCTTCACTAGTCAATTTTGTGAATAAGTGCAAAATCATACTTACAGTACTTATTTTGTTTCGTGTAGGTGTGTAGGCACCTGAGGGATGTGAACGTTGGCAACTGTCAGATGAAAGTGGAAAACCACCCAGGGTTGTTGGGTGGTGGCCTTCGTGAGCTATGTTACCTTTATAGAGCACCATGATACTGGCTCTACGAACTAAAGCCTGAAAGCAAGAGAAATCAAGGTGGATTCCAAATAGATAAGGAATTCGAGATAGTAGGTCAGTAGTTGTGAATTTACCGCAGAAGATACAGTCATTTCGCTCTTTCCATGTTGTCCACAGGAAAGCAGGCAACATAATCACTTTGTGTTCTGTAAATCATTCTTCTTCTGATGCTTAAAAACCTAAAAGAAACTTGTCTAAGATGCCAATCCCGTAGAGCATTTGGGACTTAAAACTGAAAATTCTCTAAAATGCATTAAAATTCCTTTTGACCAAGTATATCTGTACTTCTTATGAACTCAGCACAATTAGCAATTTAATTGAAGGAAAACAATCATTCAAGGCTAAGGTGCCATCAAAGTTATTACATCGCCATAACATTAATTTAAGTTCAACAAGAAGTTTAGTCAGATAACATAAGTAGTTTCAACAAGCCAAGAAAAGAAGGTAACAGAGATCAATCTTTTCTCCCATAATAGTCTCTAGCAATTCCATAAAACTTCTCGATTATATCAGGATGTTCAGCTTCAGCATACTCTAATTGCTCTTTCATGCAATTGACTTCATCTTGAAGATGAACAAGTTCAGAGTTTGCAGCAGCAGAAGTACTTGCCGAGGCACTGGTTGAAGATTGCTTCATCTTTCTGATGCTAGCCATACTCAAAACCTTTGGACCACCACTCTCAGATCCAAAAGGAGTAATGTTAAAATGACTGCAAATCCTTGAGATAAGGCAAGGAAAGCCTGGAGTTTTCTTTGAAGTGTATTTCACACTTATCATCTGATTAATAATAAGTCCACAGAAGTCAATGTCTCTCACTTAAACAATATAACAGACCAATTCAGCAAGAGACCTGGTCCATAAAATGTTGTCAATAGTGCTTGGCATCATGTTGGCCACAATAAGTTTTGCAGCAACTTTGAGAAACAAACCAGCACCGCCAACAAAGATCTTGCCATCTCTCCGAGAGACATCTCGATCAAAGAGACGATTTGACACCACTTGTGGAGAAAATCTTTTATTCTCGGGCGGAGGAAATCGAGTATTACCAATATGAGACACATTCAACAGGTAAGCAATAATATTACGATCCACATTAAAAGAAATACCTCCTACCATAGTTTTGAACATGCAATTGGCAGGGTCTGGATCATGAATATTTGCATAGAATTGTGCAGTCATCTTAATACGAGCAGTTCCTAATGGTTTGTGAATGATGCCCCAGTAGTGATTTTTGAAAAAATCAGTTAAACCTTGTACCACAACTTCTGACTCATTATAGTACCTTTCAAAAATTGGTTGTTTGTTCATATACTCCAAATAGAGAACACGAGCAGCAGGGTTAATAAACCTAGCACAGATACTGGCGTCGTAAAAGGAATCATCCCTAGCTTGACCACTTGGTCTTTCGACATGACTAGTTCTTCTATGTGCCATTGCTGAAAACGAATTCTCAAGAAAAGTTGAGAAACTTACTTGGTTTGAGAACATACGTTAATGGTGGAGTTCAAAAACGTTGACAAACACAAAAAAAAGTTCTTGACCCAACGTGCACGAGCTCCTCCTGAGGTTAATGAATAAGACCAAACGCAAAAAGGTGATGAAATGAGTTAAAGGAGAAGGAGTGTTTGTTCACCAGTGGTTTTTCTTCTTTGTTCATGAACAGAAGAGATGAAAGGAGAAGAAAACGTAGAGGTTCTTCTCTCTTTTATTGTGTCAAACGGTGAACCAGAGCTGGTTCAGGTACGTTCTGGAACAAGATTCAAACCTGTATGGGAACAAGATTCACAGTGTGTGAAACGTACGTGTGCGAATTAGAGCATGTTTGGAAAGGCACTAAATAAGGAGATTGGAGTAGCAACTCAACAAATGTTTCCTTGAGTAATTTTCGTATGATCAAAATGACCGACCAAATTATGCACACCATGACACCAAGAAAGAGTTTCTTTACAGCAACTCTTACATCTTGTAGTGTTAAGAAATACCCATGAAATTGTTTTTATAAGTCTATCAAAGAACATCAAGAGATCCCACAAAAGATTGTGTTTCTGATTTCTCGTTTTCCAACTTATAAAAAACAGTTTTTGCAGATAGTTTTTAGTACTGCGTAGGGAAACTCTTTTGGTAAAAGAAGACGTCCTAGCTTCTTCATAAATGAAGACAATACTACTATCTTGACAGGAAGTATCAGGATTTGAGCAATGAATCGATTCACGTTTTGAGATGATATGTCCAGATGACTGAGATTCAGACTCCTCTTGTGATACATATAGTTTGTTATAACTAATTTGATTACCCATAAGAGGAGCATTGCTCTCACTGATTAAAAAATCAATATCAACCTCAACATAGATATTATTCATCATAACTTGATTTAGCCTGTCAAGAGATTCTTGTTCATTCTAGAGATATAGATCAACATCAGAGGATAGGCTTTCAAGTTTCTTTTCAATTCCTGAGAAAACTTTAAGGGATTTTAAACCTGATCGAGGTTTAGAAGAATTTCTTCTACAGATTTAATTAAATCAGTCATGGAAGAAAATTTTGGAATCCCTGGATATGGGGGTGCATTTATTGAGATAGAATTTCTGTCCATAGAGTCAGATCGCTACAAACACAGGCTTATGAGGTCTTAAACGTGTTTGCCTGCTTTGATACCAATTGAAAAAGTGGGGGTCTAACAACCACACCCAATATTTCGCTTAGCAATCTGTATGGACTAACTCCAATATACTTTTAAGAGAATCAACTAGACAGTCAGACTCAATCTTAAGAAAAGTATATCAAATAGTTATATCTCAATTTCTCGATTCAACCCTCACTCAAACAAATAGAAATCTGCGAGCCTGATTGAATACAAGAGAAATAACTTGAACGGTACCAAAGACCAATGTTCAAGGATCAATCAATTTCAATCAACAACCAAAGGTTGGATTTACCAATTGATCGATTCAACGCACAACTTGTCATATTCCAATTATATAACAAAATATAATGCGGAAAAGTAATAACACAGACACCATAAGTTTTGTTAACGAGGAAACCGCAAATGCAGAAAAACATCGGGACCTAGTCCAGATTGAACACACACTGTATTAAGCCGCTACAGACACTAGCCTATACAAACTAACTTCGGTCTGGACTGTAGTTGAACCCCAATCAATCTCACACTTATCCAAGGTACAGTTGCGCTCCTTACGTCTCTGATATCAGCAGGATACTACGCACTTGATTCCCTTAGCTGATCTCACCCACAACTAAGAGTTGCTACGACCCAAAGTCGAAGACTTGAATAAACAAATCTATCTCACACAGAAAAGTCTACAGGAATAGATAAATCTGTCTCCCACAGAAATACCTACGAGTTTTGTTCCCTCTTTTGATAAATCAAGGTGAACAGGAATCAATCGATAACCCGGACTTATATTCCCGAAGAACAGCCTAGAATTATCGATCACCTCACAATAATCTTAATCGACTAGCGAAACAAGATATTGCGGAATCACAAACGATGAGACGAAGGTGTTTGTGACTACTTTTCTATCTTGCCTATCGGAGAAATTAATCTTAAGCCAATCTTACGATTGTACTCAAATACGATAGAAACAACAAGATCAGATCACGCAACTACAGAGAAAATAGTTGGGTCTGGCTTCAAAATCCCAATGAAGTCTTCAAGTCGTTAACCTACAGGGTCTTGATAGAAACCTAATGTTAAAGGAGAATCGACTCTAGCTTATACAACTAGTATCACACAGGAGTTGTGGGGATTAGGTTTCCCAGTTGCTAGAGTTCTCCTTTATATAGTCTCCAAATCAGGGTTTGCAATCTAAGTTACCTTGGTAACAAAGCATTCAATATTCACCGTTAGATGAAAACCTGATTAGATTCAAGCTAATATCTTTCAACCGTTAGATCGAACTTAGCTTGTCATACACAAATGAAATGCACGTTCATTTAGGTTTGGGTAACCGTACCTAAACGTGTACACCTAGTTGGTTCAACAAAAGTTAACCAATGGTTAGCCATATGAGCACTTTCATATCAACCTTATTCATCTTCACCATAACTAGTTCAAGTGACTCAAATGAACTAGTTAGAGAGTTGTTCAATTGCTTAGATCTCATAGAAGTATACAAGACACAATCGAAGCAAAAACGATTTTGATTCACTTGAATCGATTTATGAACATTATAGCCACGGTTTGAAAATATTGCATTCCTTAATTTATAAATGTCTTAGTTCACGAATAAACCGTTTTTAGAAAATAACCCACTTAAGTACGCATACGGGAACGCATACTTAAGTACCCGGATTGAGCTTGTTTTTGGTTCACAAACTCCAACAGAAATTCACGGGATGTTAACTTCCGACAGTACGCGTACAGGTACGCGGACTTACCTCCGGTCATCCTAAACCAGCAAAGTACGCATACTTTGGTTCAAGGATTTTGGACTTACACAAGTATGAGTTCACATACAATGTTTATATCCAATCATGGTTATATATTCTAAACTCTCATTTCAATCATTGAAACCTTCTTAGAGGATGTTATATAGTGGTTATTCACACACCATTTTTCATCAAAGCGATTTTCAAGAGATTGAAACAATCAACATGACTTTCGTCACGAGTAAAGATGAACTTGGCCAAAGTGAAAGCTTACCAGCACATATTTCGAGAAATAGATAAGCGAGATAAACTCGGCTCGAAATAGCAAATGTGTATAATTGAAGTTTATATAACAATACGAGTTTTGTCTCAAGATGGGAAATAGAGTAGATAGACTTTTGAGTGATTGATAAGTTCAAGTCTCCACATACCTTTTTGTCGATGAAGTTCCACCAGTTCCTTGAGTGATTCTTCGTCTTTGTATGATGAACGTCGTGGAGTCTAGAGCTCAACTACACTTACTATCCTAGTCCGAGATTTTGCTATAAGTAGACTAGAAATCAAGACTTATAGTTTTGGCAACTAAACTTGACAAACAAGCTTGAGATAACAACGCTTACGAGTTCGACTGAGCAATGCTCTAACATTAGGTACCTTTCCCGACCTACTATTCCACCACTTATAAAGTTATAGTGCTTCGCCTGGGTTATGAAGATAAAGTTCAACGAAATTTAATCTTTATATCTGTCTTATGCCAACCAACTTTGTGGTTAAATGGAACATCATCATCCACAACGAAAAATATTCCAAATAGGAAATACCAATCTAATGGTGTTATTCCTGTAAATATATTAAAAATTATAATTTCATACACATCTTTGTATTTATTGCATTAAAATTATTTGACATACCTATTTCGAATTTGTGAATTAAACGTTTGTGGTGTGTACCACCAACACCCCACCAATACAAACACCAATTTGGGACAATGTTTCCCACCAATACAAACACCGATTTGTGACAATGTTTTTTTTGCATCAATATGATACAAACTAATCCAAGGGAATTTATTGACAATCTCGCCCCCCATTAATGAGAGCAAGACTAATTAAAAGTCAAAAAGTTAACTTAGGTCAGCCGTTGGATCTCCTTCCTTTAAAATAGGGCCGTTGGATGACAGGAATATTCCATAAAAAAATTCTGTCACATTCCGTATGATATTTTTTCGTTACTCTGACGGAAATGCCCCTCCATCCTTTCTAAAATACAACTCTTTCTTTTCACTTCGATTTCGTCACCACCCTATCGTTACTATCACCACCAGCAACACCCCACGACACATCACCAGCAACACCGCCACTATCGAATATACAAACATTAACCATTAATTTCAACCCAATACGCTAACTCATTAACTACTCAATCTTTCTCAAACCCTAATTTCCCTTTTACCAATTTCTCCTCCATCCCAATTTTCATTTTTCATGCATCTGGAACTACAAGAAGAAAAAAATGGTGAATACCCTTTAGTTTGGTTGATTATTGGGAATTTCACTTCAGATTCAGCAGCGTATTGCAACACCAACATGATCAAAACCAAATAGTAGAAACACCAAACCGATTTTTTTTTACAAACAATTGGATCTGATACTTGGATGGAATTATAAATTTACCCACCATTAACTTAAACGTTAAAATTATCCATCAAATTCAGCATCTACGCAAAACTACAAAGTACAAACCCATAACTCAACAACCAGTTAAAATATCTCGAAATGAAAGACCCACAAAGCTGATATTCATCGACGTGTAGTTTCCTTAAGAATACCGGTTTGATGATGCTATGAAGTTGCAGTTGTTGTCAAATCTTTATTTCAGTTGCTGTAAAGTTGTTATTAGAAGACATGCATAAAACAAATGAGGAAGAGAGAGCTGAAACTGCTGTTAGTGGAGGAGGAGAAAATTAGAGGAAGACGGACGGAGAAAATGAAACCAAGTTAGACAACTAGGCACAAATTAATTTATTAATGGATTTTTTTGTCTCAATTTACCACTTACAACAAGAGTCCTAGACGCATGTAAGCCATGTGTTAACTTAAGTGGTTGTTATCCGCTATTTGGACTTGTATAGATTAATACACACAAATGAGTTCATTATTTGGTTTTAGCTGCTAAATATTGTAGGAATGGAATAAATGAGATAACATCTGATTTTTTTCGGGTAAATGTGTTTAGGGGTGAAGCTGGAAAAATCGAAATTCCGTAGGTAAGGCCATATTTGGATGATCGTAGAGTTATTACAATGTTTGGTGTAGTCACCATATGCATGTTAATTTAGCCTTTCATTCGTTTCTTAATATTGTTAGAGAATTTGTAGAAATTTATATGAATTTGATTTAGATTTTTTAGATTAACCTTATAACAATTAACGTAGCCCATCTGAACGGATCCAAAAAGTGTAAAATAAACAAGTTAAGTTAACAAGAAAGACAAACGCTACCTAAATTCGTATCCAAAAGGGAAGATGCAAAGAACTTTTGCTTATCGACATGCAACGCACGTGCACTCTACTTTTTAGTCTAGAACCAGAGGTAGATCTTTATAAACTTTTCTAACTTCGCGTCAACCACCTCTTAGTTTTTTTGACTGAGTTTATTCAGGGGTGATTTTTTGTTTTTTTTGGCACCTAATATCTTGAGACATTTCTAATGAGAAATTTAGAGAGGTTGAATAAAAATTAGAAGAGATTTTAGTAGAAAACAAATCAAGAGAATAGTCAATTTTGACGCAAGTTGAGAAGTTAAATGAGTTTGGTATTTATAGGTGTTGAAATTATGGATGTTTTTTTGTCGTTGAAATGTTAGCGTTGTAGTAGGGAATTAAGACGACCCTCTCAATCCCTAATGGTCGACTCAATATGCAACGATAATTCTTTCCCCACTGCCAAAAATTTGGTTTGCCCATCTACGTGGCCTACCAAATTACCAAATTTGATGATGGCCACCTGACTTGCCCGTACAAAATACATTATGTATAATAAATTGAGAAAAATAGTCAAGTTATAAATAATGTGGTTATGTTTAGAATCAAAACCCAAACCATATTCAAGTTGTTTTTTATTCCAATTTCACGTTAGAAACATACATATCGAAGAAACCGTTAGAAACTCATTTGTCCACATGTAGCAAATGGTTGTGCAGATTATGAAATGCGGCACCCTCCACCCCTTAAAAGAGGGCAACACACATCATTACCGTTGAATTAATTATATATGACGGGTTTGAAAAATATAGGGAGGACAAGATCAAGAAACGGAAGTGAGGGAACACAATCAAGATCACATTCTAGCTTTCGTGGAAACAGTATATTGGCATAAATCACTATGAGTGAACAAAGTGTATGGTACCCGATGGTAGGGACAAACCATTTTAAAAAGTATTCTAAGTTAACTAGAGAATTCTAATGTAATAACGTTTAAATTTGTTAGATTTAAGAAAACCACGTAGCTGCGGCATTGACATCACATCTAAATGCAAGACCATCATGTTTGTTTGCATCTCCAATTTTTTTTAACTAGACACGTAACACCCTGTATTTTTCATATGGAATAATACTCTAGAATGCATCATTGAATGAGATGACGCATCATCTCAAGCTTGTGGTGCATACTCTATGATGTGCCATTGATCAAAATGATCCATCATTAGTAAAAATGATGCATATTTACGTGAATCCACAATTTGGAAATGGTGAGTAGTATATGATGCGTCATTGATCATAATGATGCATCGTCTCGAACTTGTGATGCATATTTGGTAAAAGTGATACATCTTGATGGTCGTATTGATTACTAGAGGAAGCATCATAATGTGAACGCATTATTATAATACGGTTGCTTACTCGAGGAAGTATCATTTGAACCTTGTGATGAAGTAGAATACCTTTTCCCAAACCTTCCCAAACTAAGGTTTGAGCTGCATAACATATGAAATTTGGAGTATGTTTTAGAACCTGGAGGAACTTGAGTTTATATGCTACTTCTCTCACTTTAGCAATGACATGGTATGGACCGAAAAACTTGGCAACAAGCTTCAACTGTTTTCTCAAATGCACAATATATTTTATTATGGTAAAATCGCAACCAAACTAGAAAAGTTATGGAATATATTTTTGGTAAATTTTGTATTTCATACGCTGGAAAAAAGTTACTCGAACTCAATACTAGCATTAGATTTTTGGTCTTGTGTTCTCTACTTGTGTAAAAGTTATTCGACGATTACTTATCTCCTAACTTGATATTAGCATTAAATTAAATCAACTAATCAATTCATCTGGCCACCTAAACAATCTACCAATCAACCATGAACATCATTTATAGTATAAACAAGAAATAATCATGTGAAGAACTTAAAAATAGATTCATATTGTAACTTCATTCTATTTGTTTATTGCATCCACCACCATTTTTGCGTCAAGCTCTCTTTTTCCCATTTTACTGCTTCCCACAGTCCCATATACCCAGCTTGCTCTGTATCTCTGATTCTTTCATATGGATGCATCTTGATGCTTGTTGTGCACCTACAAAATTACGTATGATTAGACCAATACCACCCGACTTATGAGAATATTGAAAAGAGCCATCACAATTAATAGCTAAGAAGTCTAAAGGAGGAGGTACCCAATGAATATTATGACGATTCACCCCATAAACTTTAGAGTGTACTGGAGTTTTTCTGACTGGTTGCTCTTCATTTAGCATTTTACATTTCTGGATAATCTTTTTTGGACTTGAGTTACTCTTTTGAAAAACCTTGTCACATCTCCCGGACCAGATACACCAAGCTATGATAGATGTCTTAACAACCTCAAACTATGACATTTGCTTATTTTGCATTACTGAAATATATACATTATTCATCATTAAATCGGTAGTTTTTTAGAGGAAGTTCTTCGTGATATACATACTTCCTGTAATTAATTAGTGTTTTGTGATGTTACAATAATTTTGCAAGGAAGTTCTGAGAGCAGGGGAATATGTGTTTTGCAAATGATACAAGAGACACAAAGATCCCCTTAAAATTTGGATATATTATTTGAAAATGACAAGAAAATATCATCCTTCGTAAAGTAAGAGACAGTTGTTGTTTGCATTTAAATTACTTTCGATTCGGCACATATAAAAGTGCTTATAACAAAAAGATACGAGCAACTATTGATTTTCATCAAGAAGAAAATCTTTGATCCTTATTGGAGGGCATAACAAAAAGGTAAATGAAATTATCAACTTTCATCATTACTATTATTAATTTATTATACTTTATATGTAACTTTCATTTGCATGGGTTGATGTTAATCTTGAAATAATCTTTGGCGGAGCTCGGAATATACCTTTCATTGAAGAACTATATTAGGAGAAGATAACTTTGTTGAGGTGATACTCAAAGACGGTAAGAGAAGCTTGTGACAATGGTGGAATTCCTTATAAAAGGTGGAAAATTTCGAAATTAGAGGAACTTTGTTGGAGGGTACAAGAAAAAAAGTAACATTTAAAAAGGTACGTATAAATGTGCCCTTTTCTTTTTGATGCAAATCCAATACGGATTTTATTTGTTAGTAGGATTTTACTAACTACTGGGCAGGGACGAAGCCGAATTTTTGTTATGAGAATGCACAATTTGCTAAGATGTGCAATTAAGCATAAAAAAACCTAAAAAGCCCAATTTAAGAAAAAATTACACTTGGGATCTAGCTGGAAAGGGCTGGATAAATGCACATCAAGCTGGCTCCATATCTACTACTGGGGCTCTAGTTTGGTGCCTGGTTCTTCGATTTACCTTTATTTCCAAAATGTCCATCGAAAATTCCGATTGTACATAAATACGAACAAACATTCAATGTCTCTTTCCAAAACCAAAAACAAAGTCTTTTTGTCTGAGGTAAGTTGAGGTAGGCTAGAAATGACATCACAGACAGGTGTCTCTTCCCATCTGATATGTGCTAAAATGTGGACACCCTAATGACCCTTTTAACCGAAAAACCAAGGGCGAGTGCGAATCTAATTCAAAGTTTCAAACGGCTTTCTACATTAGCGGCGTGCAGCTAACAAAAGCTGGAATGCAGTGTAGGATAACAAGTAGTGGTGCAGGTTAAGTGTTCAGTACTGTTCTTTGAATTCTCGACACATGTCCATCATTTCTCCCTAGTAACAAAAATTTTCAGAATATTTTTCCTGTTATTTGCATTTTTCGTGTGAAAATTTTCAAAAAAAAATTTCTGCTCCACTTACCATAACACGATCTCATATTTGCTTTTTCCATTTCTTATATATCTTCCCTCTGGAGAAGAAATTTCCAGGGCAAAAAAAATGGGTCGTCTTCCAAAAAAAAGCAATCAAAACCTAGATTTCCGTTCCACGAAAGATGATGCTTGGTATACAGTCGGTAAGCTATCCCTGGAGAAAAACATCCTCATTGTAAGATTTGCAGGGTTCGATAAAGAAGACAATGAGAAGTTTAGTGCCAAAGATTTTAAAACTTTGAAAGAACTAGATGATTTCTTGAACAGGTTCCGACCAGCTTGTGTTCAGTTGCAGGATGAAGAGTGTCCTTATTTGAGTCGTGGCTATGAGGTATGTGCATTGCTGGATCAAGGCGAAGAAGATAAAAAATTCTACAATGGCATTATCGAATCGGTAAGTCAACTCAGTTACCGATTTATTGTTTTCGTTTCTTCTGCATATGTTTTAAGTTAGGATTTTTGGTTATTCTGGTGGTGGTGGTATGGCAATGGTTGAATTTGTGGTTTGATTTAGTTATGTTTTATTGAATCGGTGAATGAGTCAATGACTGATTCATTGTTTGCTTTTGTTTTACAATTCACAATGTATGTTTTGTTTCAGGGTTTTCTGGGTTAGTTGAATGTTCATCTATCTGACTCTATAATATGCGTTTAGGGATTCAGGGTTTTGATTCTTGTGTAGGTTCAGTGCAATTTCTTTTATCTCTTATAGTGTAGGTTTTGGGGTGGTGGTGGTCAGGACTCAGGACATAGAAAACATTTACCACATTTTACCTTGGAAATGGTATCTGATTTTGTGGAATGCTAGTATTTGATGCAATATTACATGCGTTATTAACAGATAAGCAGCAAACGTCACAGACGTATAGGAGGAAAAGTGACTTGTTCTTGTGCATTTGTGGTTGGGTGGTCAGAAGGTCCAAAGGCAAGCAGTACTCAACAGATGGGAATTGAGGGTATTTGTAAAATTATACAAGGATCGCCGTTATTTCATCGAGCGCTCGATTGTTTTATGAAGATGTCGTCAAAACAGCTTGATTTGGTTTCAAATGAAAATCAATTGCCGGTCAAAAAGAGGTCAAGGTAAAATTGCAGGTTTGAACTTGCTAGCAGTAGCTAATTGCAGATCAACGGGTGCGTAGTTTGGACCATTTTATTTTGTCAGGAGTAAGTTCTAACTCATATCGTAAGGACATTTTGGAAAATTAGACTTGGTGGGATTATATGTCCACCTTCATAAATACTATTACTATTCTATCAATAAGATTGTGAGGATTGAGGAGTACAAAGTAAGCAGTAGAAACTTTATCAGTCGCCTTAAATTCGTGTAATTATTTTGATTGAAGTGTTAAGTTATGATTTATTGACTGCACTCTGCAGTAGTCGTTTCTTCAATTGTAAATCATTCATTTCTTCATTTGTGTCAGCAACCGCATTTGAGAGACAGACATGTCGATTATTTCAGTTCAATGAAAAAATGAAAATACAAAAAACAACAGAAAAAAGTAAAATATAACTTGTATACATTATCTCAGACACTGACATGTCAACTGTAAGCTTTAGATTGTGGTATAACAGTACCATAATCTATGCATTTCCATTCCCCTCGGATATATCAGTGTACAACTAGCCTGCTGATAGTCATGAATTCCAAAACTATGATTCAAAATAAACTGTTTTGTACGACACACCACGGCCTTGGTTAAGTATCGTATTTGCGTTCAGCGTCAACTGCGGTGAAGTAATCACGCTGCTGCGAAGAACTAGTTATTATGCAGCTGCAAAGGACTATCAACAACTAAGTAATTCTACTGCAGCCGATGAATTTAACTGCACGAAAAGGACGCAAAGGTGAAGTTGGTGTTATATGCTCTTCTTGGTGTCTTTCTCATAATTATGTGAGACTGACAAGTTATAAACACGAGCGTTTTTTCTCATTTGCTAGTGACCAAATCTTTAGTTTTTAGAAAATATTTTGGACTTGGAAATATTTGAGTATAATTTTTCTTTGGAATTAGTATGTGAATGTTGTAATCACCAGTAGAAATGTTCAAAGCTTGTCTAAGGACCATGAACCACTAAAAATGAAAGACTAAAGCCAGGGGAAGGAGACTTAACAAACAAAGGCAGCCATTTTGACAGTTCAAAATACCATATGCCACGCCAATGTGGTGACTTGCGTGGAATTCGGAATCCCATATAGCAGACTTGAAAAACTAATGCAGCCATGTTAAAAATATCAGTAGCCTAAGGTTAACATAGCGACCTTAAAGTTACTTCCCAGACAAAATGCCCCAAAAGTGAAACAGAAACTGTCCTTTTCAGCATTTTCCACTGAAAGGATACTAACATGCTTTTCCTATTCTTTACTATTCTCTTCTCCCCAGAAACAAGTAGTTTTGCCTTCTGAAATGTGTGATTGTTGTTCATTTCAAGGCTTATAAATAGTTACCATTATGAGTTTTCTCAATGCAGACAACATAAAGAAGTACTTTCAAAGTTGCAAGTGAGAGTTGTAGGGAACTGAACCAATATTAAGGGGTAGTCGACTCAAACGTGGTTCAGTTTCCTCCAACATCTCACCTCCAACTTTCATGAATGAGAAGAAGCAAGAACGATATCGTTGATGTTGGTAAGTGAAAACAAGAGAGTGCTCATGAAATTGCAAGTGAGAGTTGAGGGAAGCTAAACCAGTTGCACACTGCTATAATGTGGCAGTTGGGTTTAGTTTCCTCCAACATCTCATCTACAATTTACATGTATGAGCAAAATAAAAATGTAAATGTTTCAAGTAAGAATTGGAGAAAACTAAATTGATTGGTATTACTCTTTTCGCCGTTTCAATTTAGTTTTCTCCAATATCTTACATCCAGCATTTACTATATAAACAACAAATAAGAATGGGAAGCGAAAACAATAATGTGTTAAGTCGCAAGTGAGAGTTGAAGGAAACTGAAGCAGTTGTGTGCAGTTGGGTTCAATTTCCCTTCATCACTGCAATTCTCACTTACACTGAAAAGAAGAGGATGTCAATCTATGAGAATATATGAACACGTCCAAGTCGTAAATGAGAGCTGGAGGAAATTGAACCAATTGCACAATGCCTGCCTGCAGTTGGGTTCAATTTCCTCCAACATCTTATTTCCAACTTTCACTTCGAAGAGAAGATGATGCCTGTCTGTAAATGAGAAAATATGAGTATGTTGAATCTGTAAATGAGAGTTGAAGGAAATTGAACCAATTGCACACTGATATGATGATGTGAGCAGTTGGGTTCAATTTCCTCCAACATCTCATTTCCAACTTTAACATCGAGACAATATGAACCTGTTAAGCTCGTAGGTACAAGCTGAAGGAGATTGAACCAATTTGCATAAAGCTAAAACCTTTCCTCCAACATCTCTTCTCCAGCTTTCACGTCGAAGAGAAGATGATCTCCATCTGTAAATGACAAAATATGACAGTGTTAATTCATAGGTGAGAGTTAAAAGAAGTTGAGCCAATTGCACAGTGCTAAAACGTCTACAATTGGGTTAAATTTCCATCAACATGTACATCTCATCTCCATGGATAAGAAGATGATCTTGATCCGTAAATGAGAAAATACAAACTTATTTAAGCCGAAAACGAGGGCTCAAGGAATCGAAACCAATCCCACGCCATTATTATGTATGTTGTTGGGTTCAACGTCTCCTTGCACCTTGGAGCAAAATGATGTGATGGTCGTCAATCAGAGTTGCAGGAAACTGTATTCATTGTTTTATTTCTGGTCATGGTTATTTAGTGCTGTTTATGCTTCAAGAAAAAAAGTATCCATTGTTTTGTTTCATTTCCTTGATACCAGTATACGATTACATACTGACCCTCCTCATTGTCTTCTAGCATCCTGGGTTAATTATCCAGATTTCTCAATTATCATCACAAAAAGAACTATAAAAAAGTTTTGAAAGATCGATAAGAAATGGATGAGCAGTGTCTTAAAGCAGCGGCTTCATGCTAAAGAACGGTGGTTGATGGCGGATATTGTTGAAGATGCACAGTCATACACCTAAGAGGAACTAGGCAAGATTCATGGGTCGAATTGGGCCATCAATCAACATGTAATTTACCGATATATAACAAGGAAACAAAATGAAGGTGAAGTTAATGAAACCAGGGAAACTACTGCTAAAAGTAATCTGTGGAACAAGGGCATCTAAGAGGTTTCAGAAGACAAAGCAGCTTAGAAAGGATAACAATATACAACCAAGTATTTTACTGTATTTCAGTCTCTCTTACTTCGATTCAACTAACAAAACTTGGGTGTAATACAGATGGATTTTCAGATAGCTACAGAATTCAAACTAAGCACAAAAACCACAAGATAGTATTGATAAGGACCCAGATGGACTCGAACCATCATCCTCTACAAACCTTAAGAGGTTTGAGCGCTCTTACCATTTTGAGCTAATGAGTCCATTAAGTAGAATGGATACTGAATATACTCGCTCATCAAATTCAACTTTGAAGGAGCGATATATTGGTTTAACATGGACTACAAGGCAATGACTTCTCAAAATTTCATTGCAAGACTCATAGAGTTAGCAGATCTTATGAATATGCAAAGATATTGAATAAGACAAGGTAAACAAGTACAAGACGGATATTAGTGCAACATTGAGAGCCGGAAAACTGGAAACAATCGAAGGGTTGTTTTTTCTTCTTTTGCCTAGAAAATCTACTACAGGAATCAGAATAGCTAACACCTGCATCATGGTATTTTCATATAATAAATCAATCTATACCAGAGAAAGGAAGACAGTATCAAACAAACAAAAAAATATATATATCAAACACTACCAAGTGACATGGAGTTCTGCTACTATGAGCTGGCTAATGTGAGGGTGTCCCAACACTTAATGATGCACAGCCACATCCCTTCTCTTCACCTCTCAATTTCTTCTTCTCCAATCAATTCAGTTCAAAACCAAAATATCAAGGTGTAACAGTGAATTAATCACAGTAATAGAAGAACAATCAAATGTGCAGTTGTTTCGATATCGCAATCAATTACTCAGAACCTAATTGTAACAGAGTAACAGTTGAAACAAGAAATTGGTTCCTCAAAAACTCTACACTTGCATCACTAACTTAATCTCTAAATCAATATCATTGCAATAGAATTTCATGTTCAAAGCATGAACCCCAAAGATATATACAACAACAGATCCTAAAATCAAAATATCGAAAACAGGGAGCCCTAAAATCAAAACAGGAAACAATTTACAGTGTTTCTCGCTCGTGTCTAGATCTATTGCTGTCTTCAGTGATGGCTATTCATGACAGTAACATTGTAATAGCAACCTCCATAGGGACTTTATTCTAGTAACATTGCTTAAATATGATTAAATCATAAGGATGACAGTAAGATTGGTTAAAAATTAAATCCCGAAATCACAAATTAAAATACCTGTTTGCTTTATGCCCTACTACTAGTCTAGACGCACGTGTGGTGCACCTGCAGTTCCAAAAGAATCACACTTTTCATTCAATAATTGAAAACAAGTACGTTTCCAACTATACTACATACAGTCTCGCATCTCAGATTCTCAATTTATCCCCAAAGTCAAAATAAGGATCTCGACAACAGCAACATGAAATAAAAGTATATCACGTGCAACTGAAGTTCATAATATGTGAAAATCATTACAATTATTAGGAGTCACCAGAAAATGTGTCTGAGTTATGAAAAATTGACCACAAAAGACAGCTATGAGAGTAACCCTTTTCATTCCACTAACCTCAAAAGTAAAAAAGATACAGCTCCAATATTTACAGGTGCATTGTTATCGATAATGACGTAGTACACATACGTTGCTGTTGCTAAGTGGTCCTAACTATCCAGCAAAGTTGTTTTAAATGACAGAAACCACCATCTCCTATACACGAATGACAACTTACCAGGTAACAACAATGCGGACCTTATCTTCTGAAGAGATATGATCAACATATATATCTTGCGTGAGATATCATCTTGGAACAGATTGAGCTCTTCTTGATTTTTCACCTTCATAAAGAAACTGACACACACCTGAAAACATCAAACAACACCATTAAATTATTTACGTATGTAATAAACGAAAGAACAGCAATTAGTAAACAAACCCCTCTTTACCACTAAAAATTTGTGTATGAGGTCTACATGGTGACTACATGGTTGAGATAATTAGGGAACGAATTTGGAAACAAATTTCAAACTGAAGAAAAAAGAAGAAGAAGTTGCAGTCTAATTAAACCAACCTGTAAAGGGGAAGAAAAGAGGTGGCAAGTGGCAACTGAGAAGAAAAGGTTGGGGAAGAACTGAGAGAAAAGAAAAGAAAGGAATAAAAAAACCAGTTTACCGTTATATCCCTTGTTGTTAACGAATCTACACGATTAGTCAGAGTCATTTTCTTTTCAGAGGTCTCTTGGTCATTTAAGTCAGCTATGTACTCCGGATCCTAGTTAGTAATTCGGGATTCGGCATACATACGGAACGGTAAATGTACGGGTATTATTCGGATTTGTAAAATTTAAATTCGGTAAACAATCTGGTCAACAGTTCGTGGTTCGGTAGTAGTACGGAACGGCATACGTACGTGCATAATTCGTTTTTGAGAAACGAGTTCGGGACACAAAATACGGTAGATATCTAGAATACAAAACAAAGCTTGGCTAGATAAAGAACGGTCGAGATTTGTCTAGGAGGGATAAATCTACGGCTGTGGTTTTTTCAACTAACCATTATAATTACTTTATAAATTAGTGTCCTATTAATTGCTCATGATGAATGATTAATTAATTTTTCATGATAAATGTTCATTTAATGAATCTAATAAATACATATTTTTATTAATAAATAATTATTAAAAACTATATATGTATATATATAAACTATATATATATATATATTGATCGGTAAAGAATTTGGTGCTGGCGAGTTTCGAACTCAGGTAACTGGTATCATCACCTAACGACTTTACCACTGTACTACAGTGACCCGGGTTAAAAATTATTTTTAATGGTGGTGGTGAAAGAAGCAGTTGGTGGTGGAAACAGTTGCGGGTATTTGTGAGTGGTGGAGGTGGTAACATTACTGATGGTGGAAAAAATAGTAGGCGTGGATGGTTTTTACGTACGGTGTTGGATGTTAGTGAATAGTAGTGGACAATAATAGTTTTGTATCTTTACAAAATGGGAAACATTTTATTGTGATAGATGTAGTTGGCTGTTTTTAGCACAACTGGTAAGGACAAAACACAAATATTTTGAGGAGGATACTAAATCATATAAGACAATATGATCAATGGGATCCCAGCTATTTATAGTACCCGGTCGAATAAATCACGGTTTTTAGTATTAAAATAAAATTGATTACATTTCCAGAATACAAAACAAAGTTTGGACAAGTTAGGCTAGATAAAGAATGATCAAATTTATACTTGCAGAACATAAACCTACCGCTATAAATGATCACGTTTAATTAAAATTTAATAAATGTCAATTGATATTTCATAATAAATATTTCTTTAATTAATCAAATGAATATATTTTTGTTGATACATAATAAATTTATTTGATATTAACCATATCAGTAAGCATTATGGTGGTTGTGATGGTGGGCAGTAGTGGGGATAATGGTGGTGGGTATTGGTGAGACTGGTGGAGTGGTGATGATAATGTGGTGGTGGAAGAAGTAGTGGTAGTAGGGTGAGAAAAGGAGTCTTAAGATAGGTAAATTAAGCACTAATGGTGGTTGTGATGGTGGGTGGTGGTGGTGGATCGGCGGTGGGGATAATGGTGGTGGGTATTGGTGAGACTGGTGGAGTGGTGACGATAATGTGGTGGTGGAAGAAGTAGTGGTAGTAGGGTGAGAAAAGGTGTCCTAAGATAGGTAAATTACTTAGTCAACCTTGGTTAATTTTTCTTTGTTTTGTTTTAATTTGATTTTAGTTTTCAAATTACTTTTTTTTTTTAAAATTAAAACAATTTTTAAAGGCCAGATTTTTCCAAAAAAGAAGATGTTGTGATTTTAAGATTTGTCGGGTAGGGGGCAGGAAGAAAAATGAAACCTATAAAAAAAATTACCAAACACAAGGCTACGCGCGAATTAATTGTAATCGGTTTAGTTTCTCACATCTCTCTTTATTCCCTTTTTTTGTCATGGTTTCTGTTTCTGTCATTATTTCTCCCCTACTCCATGGGATTATGCAAGGCTACCGTGAATTAATTGTAATCGATTCAGTTTCTCACATCTCTCTTTATTCCCCTTTTTTGTCATGATTTCTATTTTTGTCATTTCTCCCCAACTTCATGTAATTATGCATGCTTGAGAAATAGTTTATGATAATAGGTAAAGAGACAAGAAAAGAAATGGATCAAGAATTAAATATTATTATAAATTTTAGGAAAATGAATAAACACAAATCTATGTAAATTGGGAACCCAACAATTTATATCAAGGAGAAAATTAAATTCTAATGCTAACAGATTTTGCAAGATTAATCTAATTGATTTTAAAGTAATTTTAGGTATTTTTAGTTTTGTTACAAGTTTGGTGAATGACCTTTGATAATATTTTTTTAAAGTAGTGAGCGAAGTAATGTTCTACTGCCCATAGAATTTTCTCTAACGATTAACTATGTTTGTCCCAAAGGGTTGTATGACTTACATACACAATATTAAAAGATTCGAGGATAAGGACATGT
Organism: Papaver atlanticum; assembly: GCA_023531105.1. Lineage (NCBI taxonomy): Eukaryota > Viridiplantae > Streptophyta > Magnoliopsida > Ranunculales > Papaveraceae > Papaver > Papaver atlanticum. Next base: position 4,517,316 of record JAJJMB010000061.1, read on the forward strand.
TTATTAACCAACTTCTCAAAATATTTAGACCTGGATCGATCGGTTCGATTCTTCTCGGACAATTCCGACATGTATGAGTTGATGGATACATTTGAAACAGATATCATTGCCCGTGCCGTTATGGCATGGGTTGAGACCTAGTATATAATAAATTAATAAGTATTTATAACACAAAAGTCTAATTTTGATATACGTACGTGATTTATAAGGTGAGAAATACTTTTTAATATGAAGTAAAAATGGTATAATTTGCTATATATTAAACATAGGTAACAAAAATAAAGGCTTGTTACAGTGGTTTGGTGGTCGGCGCAGGGATCCTTAGACCCAGCTTCAATTCCCTACACTTGCAATATTTTTTGTGAACGAATTTTTTTTCGTTTGGTCAGCAAATCTGATGGATGAGTTTGAGTCAAACTATGTCCGAGTCAAACAGACTTAAAATTCTCTCACCGAATCCGACGAACGAACCATCCGTATCCACGAATTATTCGGTTAACTCATATTAGGTTCGGGGTTAGGAACAGACGCTTATAATTCGCGATACGTACCGATTCGCGAATAATACGGGAATTATTCGGCGAATTGCTAACTAGGCTCCTGATAGGAGGGGTTGACAGCTTTCAAAGATTGGTATATTTAGTTCTAAATCTGCTTATTTGGATCTCAGATGTATCAGACCTTCCCCAAGCAACACTTTTTGGAAGTGCATTTCGAAATTTAGAGTCTCTTATCGTATTCAATTTTTTATCTGGAAAGCTGGTATAAATGCTTTACATACTAAAACTGCTCTGCAAACCAGAATGTCTATTGATATTGTTATTCGTCTCGGATGTTTATTTTCAAACAAATCCTCTATGCATGCTTTGGTACTGTGTCCCTTTTCCGCCTCTGTTTGGTCTTCTTCTCCCTTGCGTATGCCTTTTAATAGCTTTGTTTAATTCTTCTCTGCATGATTGGTTAGTTCATTGACTTGTTAATGATGCCACTTTTTTGTCTGAAGAGTCTAAAAAATTGTTTGCCGCTATAATGTGGTCTATCTGGAATAATAGAAATAGCCTTATTTTAGTAAGAAAAAGGAAAACCATGCTGTTGTGATTGCTAGACTAGAGTTGTGATTGTTTTTAGAAGCCCTCATATATCTCATTCTCTAGTTGTTAATGCCATTGGTGTTGTAACTTGGATGCCTCCCCCTCCTGGCTGGATTAAATATAATACTGATGATGCTTTTGATTGTATCTCCTTGGCCAATGGTGCAGGCTACATA
>JAJJMB010000061.1:4518592-4546524 GCA_023531105.1 Papaver atlanticum
ATTAAATATAATACTAATGATGCTTTTGATTGTATCTCCTTGGCCAATGGTGCAGGCTACATAATGCGTGACTCGTCAAGTAAACCTTCCTTTTGTGTTGCAGTTACTTTTAAAATCTACTCTCCAGAAGAAGCAGAAACCATGGCCATTTGGGATTGCAGAATACTTATGGTGCTTAATGTGCATAATTAATTATCTTCGTTATTCCCAAACCCGCTTTCGTCGGAGTTTGATTTCGAGAAAGAAAATATCGTTCATACATTACTTTTATTATGCGTGCTTAACTGTGATGAGTGAATGTATGAACTTCACTCAGTTCCTGAACATGAACTTGATTTTCTGCTCATAGGTTGTTGAACTGAGGTCGCAAGGTACATGAGAACTTCTGATTCTTTTCTGTGTTCATATGATTTGCTAATATAGTAGGCCCAATGACAAGAGATGTGATTGTTAGACTAGAGCTGTGATTGTTTGTGGTCTATCTGGAGTAGTAGAAACAACCTTATTTTTAGTAAGAAAAAGGAAAATCATGTTGTTGTGATTGCTAGACTAGAGTTGTGATTGTTTTTAGAAGCCCTCATATATCTCCTAGTTGTTAATGTCATTGGTGCTGTAACTTGGATGCCTCCCCCTCCTGGATGGATTAAATATAATACTGATGATGCTTTTGATTGTATCTCCTTGGCCAATGGTGCAGGCTACATAATGCGTGACTCGTCAAGTAAACCTTCCTTTTGTGTTGCAATTACTTTTAAAATCTACTCTCCGGAAGAAGCAAAAACCATGGCCATTTCAGATGTTTTGAAGAATACTGATGGTGCTTAATGTGTATAATCAATTGTCTTCGTTAATCCCCAAACCCGCTTTTTTGGAGTTTGATTTCGAGAAAGAAAATAACGGTCATACATTACTTTTATTATGCGTGCTTAACTGTGATGAGTGAATGTAGGAACTTCACTCAGTTCCTGAACATGAACTTCATTTTCTGCTCATAGGTTGTTGAACTGAGGTCACAGCGTACATGAGAACTTCTTATTCTTTTTATGTGTTCATATGATTTGCTAATATAGTAGGTCCAGTGACAAGAGATGTGATTGTTAGACTAGAGCTGTGATTGTTTGTGATCTTTCTGGAGTAGTAGAAATTTTATAAATTTTCATGTTTTTCCTATTTTTACCTTTTGTCTTTTCTCAATAGAATTTCTCGTACAACATAAATAAGGGTATATATATATATGTCAAAAGGTATTTTGGAATTAGAATTCCGCATATCTAGTGGGACTAGAAAAATTCAATATTTAACATTTATATTAAGGACGGAGGGAAAAAAAATATTAAACTTTTATGTTTTTTCTTATATACTTCTTTTGAGACAGTGGGAGATGGCAAGATGAGGAAACTGAGATTACTGGATGCAGCAAACAAAGAAGCAAATACGCACCTTCTATGTTGTATTAGGCGCTAGGCAAGCGAGGCGCCATGGCCATTGCCTAGCGCCTAGGCGCCCAGAGAAAAATTAGAAAACAAAAAATTTGCTCACACTTTGGAGGCTTGGGCGTTTTATTGTCTAGGCACCCCTTGGGCAACTCGTGCGCCTAGACCCCTTTTACGACTCGTACGCCTAGACCCCTTGGGAACAGCCTATAAACAACCCACATGGTCTTTTGGTTGGAAGTCAAGGTGCAACATTCTGACTCATCAAACCAAATGTGTAAACTAATATGGACCATATTGTAGCTACCAACATTAAACTTCTTCACTAATGAAAAAAACAAAAGAAAGAGAACTTGAAACCACACATTCAACTGAGGGACACGATTCTGTTAAGCCTGCATGTATTAGGGTTTTGACATTAACAATTTACCAGGAAAAGAGATGAAAGAATGGAAACAAGAAAAAACAGAAATTGTCAACATAGTAAGCCTATAGCTCTATACATACACTCAAAATACCACCACGAACAATAGAACAGGAGAAAGAGCAAAAGGAATTACTGATACCACATTCAACAGAATTGGACACAACATGTAACAAGAGATGACTGTAGAGTGTAGGCTACTAGTACTACTCCCTTGTGTTAAATTTTAATAGGTTCTCTAGACCTTAACTTCCTGCAAAATCATCTCCTCCAGTCTGCTTGAACGACCTTCTCTGGAAATTATAAACACAACAACAAAAGATTACTCAGAAATGCAAAAGAGATTTTAATTTCGAAACGGATAGTGCAGCATTAGTTTCATGAAGAAAATCCGAGCTAATGCAGGAAAATAGATATAAGTCATAACAGACATAAGGCGACACACGGAGAGAGAAAAGATGCACGAAAGGTAGAAGTTTTACTAAAATCTTACCATCTTTTGAAGCTGATAGAGATCTGTCAGTTTTAATTCCACCTTTTCCACTTGATAATCTCTGTGCTCTTGGTGATGCTGAGCTCAATTTTCCATTGGAAGCAGACGATGACAGAGAATGCCGCCTAGTCAATATACTCTTCTCCTCCCCATCGTGGCCAATCTTTGGAGAGCCTTGTCCTCGAAGCTTTGCCTTAGCAGATTGAGTTGCTTGCATGTAGCTCGGCAATTTTGGCGTCTTTGGTGAACCAATCTCCAGATCCTCCTGCTTTGCTGGGAAAGAAGATCTCCTCTTCATGTCTTTTTGGTTCTCGTTGGTAGCTAGGTCTTCTTCTTTAGAAATCGATTCCCCATTACTCACAGGAATATTTTCACTTTCACTGTGGATCTCTTGATGTGGTAACTCAACTGCAGGTGGGCTATCATGCGTCACATCATCCAATTGATCTGTTTCCACTGGTGTTCCCACAATTTCTTTATCAGACTGATGAATTATCTCGATTGCTGCATCTGCTGACATCTTATCAGCACAGTCGCCATTGCTTTGTTCTGGGACAACAGGAGCTGCGGGGCTTGATGCCTTCCTTACACTGCGAATTGGCTTCTCAATCTCCAATGGAAGTTGATCGTTGGTCGCTGTCTCTATAGTGGAATTAGAAACCTTTCTTAGATTGCGTTTCACCTTATCAACTTCATTTTGTGGTTGTTCTGGTGCTGGATCTACAGAATGGTTCGGAACTTTCCTTAAGTTCCGCTTCGGTTTTGCCGATTCCGAAGAAGAATGCACTGAGCCATTGCTCGGTACCTTCCGGACAGTACGCTTTGACCGTGCTGTGTGCGCTTCTACATTATTAACCTTGTTTTTTTGAGATTTTGAATCAGCAAATTTCTTTGTTCGAGGCAGAGGTCCCCAAGCATGAAAGATTGTCCAGCGCTCGAGCCAGCTCCAATATGAATTTGGTTCGTCCATACTATATTGGAGGTGGAGAGGCATTGCACTTTGTGATGATCCAAGAAGCTGTAAGCAGCAACATACACTAAGTTACATGCTCAACCCAAATCCTCGATGAACCAAATCAAAATGGAAGGAGTTTATTGGAAAAAGTTACAAATGAAATTTAGCAACTCTTAGCTCTCCCCAACTCTAACATAGATGTATTTGTTCCTTCTACGTTACAGTTTCATCCAATTAATATTCAATAACGATAGAAATTAAAAACATAGAGCTGAAGTTACCTTACTAACAAAGACAATTCGTGACGGCTTCTGATTTAGAATAAGTGCTTTAGCTCCAGGAAAACTTGTACACTTGGCATCCTGGTGGAAAAAGTAGCAAAGCAATCAGCTCAAAGAAGGTGAGAAACAAGCAGCTAGGACAATTGCAACCGGAAAAATTAAGAAACATACATGAATGAAACCAAGGAAAACAAAAAAAAAAAACAGCAAAGAGAAATTTCAAACACGATAATAAATGGTTAAATGACCCTTTCCAGAAGAAACTACAGAACTTGACTTCATAACAAGAAAGGACAGTGAGGAATAAGGTACCCCTCTAGAAATGAAACTAGTAAACGAAGGTTGGAGAAATTACCAAAAGTTTAACGGTAGTGCATCTGTTACGCACTTCAACACCAATATCAGAATGCCTAACTTGTTTACCACGGTACAGGGCTTGTAACTTCACAACTCCTTGCAAACAACACAAAGTTGCAACAGCTTGTCTCCGGACCAAGTGCCCTCGAATAAGAGCCTGCAGTCGTATGATGCCCCTGAGAGCCCGAAATGCCCTTCGAGCCTTTAGAGACAGGAAAGGTACATTAGCACATATTTCCATACACACCAATTAGCACAGCCCTAATCTCTGCACATTCAATATACTATATAATTTTTGACCCACTCAAACTGTGTAGGTTGGTATGACCTGTGAAATGATTCTAACTGCTCATCACATCCTACTCTTTGTGGCTGGTACTATCTTACTGATGGTAAACTTAACAGTAAATAGTCAATAGCGCATAATAAAAATGTTACGTACAAAATTCGGTTATCCATGACAAGCACTAGTTATGTGATAAATTCAAGCTACTACCACAAGAATGTATTCTTACCAACATAAAGTAGGTCAGCCTAATATTTCAGCTTAAACGACTTCAGGAGTACAAATAGTATGGTCAGGAGAAAAAAAGGAAAGTCTATTATGACATCCATGTCTATCTACACATGACTGACCTAGTGAAAGTGAAACCCTCTGAATCAGAAACTTACCAAATAACCCCTAAATGCAGCCTGTGCCTTTGTAGCAGCAACCTTTTCCCTAACTCTCTCTGGATCATTAGGCCCAACAGATTCTTCAGTTCCCAGATTATCAGCATCTTGACTTCCTGGCACTAGGGCCACTTCATCATGTGTTACAGTAGGCACTGCCACCTCCTCTGACTCTGCATGATCTCCATTTCTATCAGTGGAAGCATATGTTGGCTGTGTGACAGAAGGATGGCCCACAGATATATCAGCGACTTCTACATTCGTCGCATCCCCTGCCCCTTTTTCGCTTGTAGTTTTCTTCACAAGAAGATGAATTATTAGTTAGAATTGCTGAACATTAAGTACATGCAATACAAAAAATATGAGTTTGCATCTACATTAAATGTGAAACATAAATAAGATCTCTTTTTTATTACACATGAAAACTAAATTTTCAGTCGCATTACTAAGACAAAATGGTTAACCAGCGAATATTTACAAAAGAATCGGGTAAAAACAAAAACATAATTAAAAAAGTCACCAGACAGGTTCCATAGTTGTATGCAAGTGATATCTTCTTGCATAATTACTAAGGAAAGTTTTGGTTTTCTATTATGCAACAGAACTACTAAGAGTGATCCACCCTCTTTATGTGCTTGGGTGCTTCCACACTAGATCCAATGGAATTTGATGGCAATTCAGTATAGGAATTTACCGGGATATCTTTTCCTTTCGACAAACTGGATCTAGATGTCTTCTTTCCCAATAGCACAGACTTGATCCATTTAGCTGGTGATTTCCCCATTGCAATTTTCTAGGAAACTAAGATCCAAAATTACCTGCATAATTCCACACTAAAAAATTCAATAAAATGAAATTTTAATAGTAACAAAATGCAATTCACTAAGATAATTTACATAAACATCTCAGAAACGAGCTGCAGTTGCATTAACTTAACACTCCCAGAAAACAGAAGATAATTATTACAAAATTAAGATCATAATTAAAGAGAAATATTACATAAATGGAAGTACGGTAACAATGAGTGGAAACAATTTCAGAGAATCAGACATAACACCAGACAGAAACCAAAACTTGAAATGCATGAAATTTTAAACCTAGAAAAAACAGATTAAGATCTAAGCAAAAATGAAAGAAAAAAAGTCAAAAATGGAAGCAGATCTGAACTTACAGGAAGTGAAATGAATTCAACTGCTCTTTTGCTCTTCACTCTCAGAAGTTAAACATTAGAGAGAGCCATGCAACTTTAAAATGATGAGAAGAAAAAAAAGAAGGTGGGAGATAAACAGTAATGATAGTGCTTTAGTTTTCTTCTTTCTTCTCTAGTCACTACTCTATACAGTTAACACTCCACTACACTACTCAAAAGAGGGGAAGAAAATGAACATGTTTCTTTTTTCCAGGGTAGAATCGGGATATGTGTATTTCTTTTGTAATTTTCTTACTAATATAAAAAAAAATGAACATGTTTCTTACTAATTTTCTTACTAATCGGGATATGTTAGTACAACTACAACAAACTCCCGAGAATTCAAAAAGATCAGGTTTAATTATAATTTGTGCACCCTGTTTTAACGGGGTGCACGTTCCGGCACTTGTGTGGGTGAGGATTTTGCCAAGTGACTTTTTAATTTCCGTTTTAATAGAATAATTTCTATTCAACTTAAAATTTCAACATATTCTTTTAATACTAAATAGAATTTCACAACATCGTTTTTATTAGGAAAGCAGTTAAAGAATGTTATTCTGGCTAAAATTGTTTTGATCCTCTTTTTGTTCTGTCATTTTACTAGTTATGTTTGGTTTTTGTCTTTTCTTTGTGTGAATACTTCTGCTTTTCTGGATAAATCTCTGTTTTAGTGGCTTGTGTTCTGGCTTGTGGATCCTATTACTTGATTACCCGATGAGTGTCAGTGTTTATTTGCTTCTATATTATGGTATATTTGGAGTAGTAGAAACAACCTGGTTTTTAATGATAAGAAGGAGACTCATTTGCAGTTATTAATAGCTGTGATGAGAGACTTCACAAATAAAGCCTCATGTTGTGCTTTGATGGTGGTTGATGTTGAATTTGTTGTTATAGCTGAAGTCAGAGTTATCTAGACTGTTCTTGAGAAAGTGGATGAAAAAAAGCTTACTCGTGTCATCATCAAGAGTGATGCAAAGGATTTGATCGACCAATTCGAACCAGGAAGTTCGATGGAGATCAAAGAACATATGTTATTTTTAAAGACATTTTATTTTATTTTTCTAGTTTGGTGGCTTGCACCTTTACTTTTCAACCATGCTTATGTAATTATGTAGCTCATTCTTTAGCTTAATGGGATAAAGTTAATTATATTTCTATGTACTGGTTTATACGGCCAATCTGGCTTAGGACGATTGTTGAGGAGGATCATTAACCTTTTTGAAGGCCTTTGCTTTTAAAAAATAAAAACACTACTAAACTATAAAAAAAAAAATGTTTATTCTCCTCAACAACCTTATATATGAAGTTGAGAGTTACGGAATTCTATAACTTGTAACTTTGCAAATTCTAGCGTGCCTGGTTGTCGTCTTATTCAAATTTCTAATTAATAAACCTAAATGAATTGACAATCGTGGGAAGTCCGCAGCCACATATGGTAAAATCGTGTGATTTCGCCAGACAATAGTGTTCACATCTCCATCTGAACCGGATACCACTTTCTTAGCACCCATCCAAAAGCTCACCTTTTTTTACTACTGAGCTCTTTGACCCACAACACTGCACTTCATTAAGATTCACATTCATCACTTTCTACAATTATGCATCCATCTGCATATCCACATTTGGCTCATTCAAAACCACCTGCACAATTTCTAAGTAATAGTCTCATTCCACAAGAATTAGATGGCCATGCATCATAACTTACTAAGTAATCATAATTATTCGAAGGTATGCAGGATATAGGATTTTTCTGAAAATTATCATTGCTAATATGAGAATTCCTCATATATGTTTTCTTGTTCTTAATTAGGCTTAATATTCTGGAAAACACAACAACACCTTACTTTTTCCATATTTTGCATATAACATTTGTCATTTTGACCATTCATTCAGTCTCAAATGAAGTTTCTTAACCAGCTTCTCATCATTAGTTGATATTGCACAAAGTTTAATAGATCTTCTAGCACCAGTACAATGATCCATATAGCTCTAGAGAATAAGCACCCCATAAAAATATGCTTGTTAGTTTCAGCTCTTGTATTACAAACTTTGCATTGCTCTCCTTCATATCCGATAATCTTTATAATTTTCTTATTAGATGGAGTGATGTCAGTGATATATTTCCACATTAATTGTTTGACTTTATGAAAAATATCTATAGCCTAGAACATTTTCGAGAATTTAGTTTCACTGTCATCCACCACATCCTTGTTGTTTGTTTTGATTTGCACTGACTTCTGATACGCTGACTTAATGGTAAAATAGTCATTATTTGTAAGAGAACCATAGTGAATGCACTGAAAAATAGAAAGGTTATATTGAAGAACTGCACACTTCTGCATAAAATCGCCATTCATTTGTAACTCAGACCTAAAAATACGTTCTTAATTATAAATAAGATTTAAAACTAAAAATTTAAGTTGAACTTGGGATGACGAATTAGTATATGCAAAATGCATAAAATAGTATTTCCGCATTTTCGTGTTTTCCTGAATCACACATTTTTATCCAAATATTTGACTGAATTTGCATTTTATATAGTCGATTTGTGCGCGCATTTTCACGGATCCGCATTTTTATTGTTTGGCGAATTGCAAACTAGAGTTTATTCTTGTTATTTTTGAATAATTTATATCTAAAGAATAATTAAACAATCTTAGACCTTGTATTAAAAACATATGACAATCATCGTTTAACAAAAGATCCTTTTGAGTGGAATATATTGCCAATTACTAGTTTTCTTTTTGTAAAGCACTTGTTGCAAATAATATGTGTACTTCAAGTAATTGCATGACACAATGTGCTACATAATAAGATGAGAAGATATCTTTACTCGTATTGATTATGAAATTACTGACTAGTCATATGGTATGGAGCACATAAAATGTATATTTGATTTTAAAATAAATTTTCCACAAATATATTTTTAGCCGTAATTTTTTTTAAAATAAAACCTATTAAGAAAAGTTAATTATCGACCATATAAATCAATTATGGAAAGTATATATAATCAAAGTTATATCAAGAACCTGACATAGTAACAAAACCAATTCAGCTCTGTATATTAACATGCATGCCCCTAGATATTCAATTTTTCTTGTGGAAAGCAACCAGTGAAGGATTACCCCAACTTCACCATCTTGGACTGAACTCATCTTATCCCCGCACATCAATACTCAACCTGTAGTTTTGCACCAAAAATCGGGAACCACTTACTTTTACAATGCCAATATGTGATTTTAGCCTGGAATTTTCCATTTGCACATATTACTGAGAGATTCAAATTTCAACCAACAGAGTCCTTTAATCTAAGTCAAACAACCACCATTCACCAACTCTTCACCGCGCAATCAGATCACTTCTTTTTTAATTCCTCTTGTGGATTCTATAATTTGCTAGAAATGAACTTATATAAATAAAAAAACCACAAAAACCAAGCAGCATAGTAAAAATAATGACCTAGTAACAACAGGAATTCACTTGGGAAAACAGAGTGCTACCACCACACCTACCGAATACTGCTCCAACTGTTAATACCACTCTCAACCAATGAATAACAATAACGAAATATACAGGTTGGGTTCCTTACCCATGAATGGATCAAGATAAACATCGCTGAGGCATCTTAGGTACACCTAGCATATGCTAGACGAGGATTTATTTGTATAGACTCCATGACCATAACCATCAAAGTTGTGGCACGACGATTATGAGTCACATAGCAGTGGTAGTAGATATTAATGGTTGTTCATAATGGTGACAATAAAGTTTGATTTGAATCTGACTCAACAAATCCGGTACACATCATCAAAAGAAACAATGAACCACCTTGATACTTAAGAGAGTTAATTAGTGGAATTGCCACTTTGTTACAGTCAATTAGTTACTATACAATTGGCGGAAATCGGGAGGTAGACAATTTAGCTAGCGATTCGAGGAATCTACACGACGATATTTCTGGAACATGTTGTTCTAGTTTTCTGAAGTATCTTGCTTTAAATGACTATGTTCTTTAAAAAAATCAAAAAATATAGAATATTCGTATAAGACTGTCAATCATGGACCTGCTTGTTGGCATGTCCATATGCTTAAAGATACAATTGAGGACAATCGTATAAAATGTACTCTTTTATTGATAACATTTTCTTACAAATTATCAATAATAAAATAAAAAAAATCTTACAAATTTACACAAAATGAATTATCAGTATTTTATGAATAAAAGAGTTATCTATAAAAGTTGTTTTGATGCTACAGACAATTATTTTTCTTAATAAATTTGATACAAGATAATTATGGTCCATCCCTCTGGGAAGCCTTACCCTACCAAACGTGCTCATTTAAGCAAGTATAATCCAATTCTCAATTTATTTTGAAAACATGCTTTTATTGTCTCTCACTTCTATTACGGGAGGGGTTTTGAGAATTCCATTAATATTTCAACTAGAAGAAATTGAACCATCTCCTTTTAACTCGCAAGGACAAAGAGAATGGTAGTAAAATTTATACCATAATTATATGCGAAATCCTTGGACAGACATCTCTCAGAGAAAAGTTTCATAACCGTCCCATGATGCTTCTAACTTTTTTACTTTGTTTTATCGATTTCTAACGTTGTTGTACTTATCCTAGGTGGCTAAAGACCTTCATTTTCAGTTTTCATTTGCTTCAAAATTATCCTAACCAGTTTCATTATCCATCCATACATGTAAAACCTTGAATTTCTCTTAACTGTATAGTAATCGTCTTTTTGCAGCCTTTTTACGTGTTGTTAAGGGTTCTGACCTGGACACAATCTTTTTTCTCTAGGTCTCTTATGATGGAGTTTGGTTATTTCAATATTAATAACATTCTAAACTGTTTCTCATCGACATTCCATGTGTTGTATAATCTACTTGGTTGAATAACCGACGTTTATGGTAATGCATTTGGTTGTTTCACTGACTTTCTTGCAATAAACATGTCTTAGCCACGCCTTGGACCACCACGTAGGATATTGCATGACCTATTTTATTATGTACTTTCTTATCACGGGCATACTCAAGTTCTCGTATATGTCATCTTATATTAATCTATGTTGGTATACTCTTGTTTTGCATCATATATATCATCGCATTGTCGAATTATTGTAATTTTATAATCAATGTTACTTGGCCACAAACTGAAATATCCCTCGCCCTCCCAACCAACCATCTTCAACGTTCGCGCTGAACGTAATAAAGTATAGATGTTATAATCAACATCTTCTTTACTGCGTATATTTCAAAATTTTAGGATCTACGGATCGCCATACCACCTCCATGCCCGACCATATAGTATTGATATTATCCCTACTCAACCACTTTAGGTTTAGAGGTGTGGGGGTTTATCTAAAAGGCATTTTTTCTATGGAAGGAGAGAGTCTAGCTTATTAATCTCTATATGGAGCTCCTTTTTCTACGTGTGGGACTATTCCTAGCTATCACATGTGTATTTTATTGAGCCATACACACCAACACAAAAATCGTAACATCTAAATTCAACAACATGGTTGACACTTTCTAACGTCCTTACGAACTTGTTTTATTAGATTTATCATCACCGCTTAGTTACTTCCTTCTATTGATCCCACCGACTTGAAATTCATCAATCCCTTCATCTGAATCAATATCAAATATTCTTTCAAATCATTTATGTATAACTGTACACGAGTAATGATTCTATATCAACCCATGATTTATATCCTTGTTTATTTCCTTTTCCCTTTCAATTTTTTTTTTGTCCAAGATAACTCACAGGAACTTATATTAGACTAGACTTTACCCTTCAATCATATTACACACCAAATAACCAAGAATTCATTGTTCTATGTTTGACTCGCTAAAGTAAAATGACTGGAATATATAACTGTAGAAGAGTTATAACTAACTAGCTTTATGACAAAACTTGGTCTAACTTTTTGTTGCCTTGGATGTTACTTCGAAAACAACACCCCGGAAATATTATTTCAAAATGTTATCTCGTTTTTTGGAAAGTTGTGTGCTTTCATATCTATGAGTCAACATTTACTCACTCCTTTGGCACACAATTTTTTTCCTTGTTGCCTCACTCGCGAGTACCAACTGATATATTTAAAATACAACATTGGTTATGTCAAGACTACAAATTAGACATGGTAGAATGCAAAATGCATCCACGGTTCAATTTGGAAGAACTTGCAGATTGGACATGGCAAAAAGCACAATGCATCCATAGTTCAAGTTGAAAGAACTTTGAGATGCACAATCCATTATGGGAAAATGATGTGTAACAAGGATGGTATTTGACTGGTGGTTCGATCCTTGGCACACGGAAGATCAACAACATGCGTCCGGTATAAGATCAAGTGGCTGAAACGGTTATACTTTCTAGAAGTTCCCTTTTTAAAAAAATAAAAAAACTTTCCATTATATTTAGATTAAGTGGTCGACCAGTTTGGTTGGTTATGTCGTGCACTAGATGATTATATTTTGTACGATTATATATAGCTTGACCTTGTGCAGGTTTGGGTATCTAGTACAATAAGAGTTTGTGTAAATCTAACTGTGCTGCAATGAAAGACTACAACCAAGTTTAAAACATTAGTTATGTAGATGAATATGTCCTTTTTATTTGGTAATCTATATGCATAATTCATAAAGTGTGTGTCATTGAGGAAACGTGAATTGATTGTGTGCAGAACCTCCATTTAGTATTGGATGAATAGGGTTTAATCAAGAAAAAAGAATTGGTTATTCGATGTAGGTGAAAAATACGTTGCATAACGTAGTGCCTTGTGCAGGGAATGAACAACATTTTGTTAATTTGCATTCTTGACAATTCTTCACGTATCAAATCCCTAGTTAAGGGTCTCTCTATTCATGTTCGCATAGTATTAATTGGCTTAATACATCTTGATCGAGTTTTGTTGTTGTTCTTGATGCTGGCTAATGATTGTATTCTCAAGTGAATGATCCACAATTTTGAAAACAAGGCCTTAAAGGATGAAATATAGATCAAAAATAAAATTCACAAAAGGGGTACACAAATCTTATAAGAAAGAATCATTACACGTTGATTATGCACGCAGTCAAGCTTCTGGAAAATTTGAGAAATGGAAAAACAAGTTGTTCGGTACTGCAAAACCACATTAAGGGTATCGGACACAATCCTAATGATGAAAAAGTTAAACATGATGTTGATATGGTTCAACATCACGACATCAGTCTCTTACTATGGAGTAACACAACGACAAAGAATAAATGTCTTCTGGGCTGATGTACGAACTAAATAAATCTAAAAACATTGCAAGATGAAAATCGTTGGAAATAGCTATGTGTACTCACAATAATGGCTATTCCAAACCCTAGTTATCCTTCTTAAAACATAAGAATAAATTCTCATAAGAAGTTTCCTAGACATTATTTTAAAAAAATCCCATAAAGCATTTCACTTACTTTGAATACTCTTCTTATATTCCCTATATTCTTCAAGCTCATCTTCAATAAGATCAATCCTGGATTCAAGGTTATCCATATTTTCTTCAAGTCTTTTGGAAGAAGATTCAAGTTCACTCTTCAGGGCACTTACTTGTTCCAAGACGAGATTCATGGTTAAAGAGAGCTTATCAAAAGGAGAGACAGAGGGATTCCCAACAGGGGAGGAATCACGTTTGTCAAAGCACATCTCACTATCAGAATAATCAAAACGAATCTTCTTAGATGGAAAAGAACAGTCCAGACATCACTTTATTTGCTTGAAAGACTTGATGAGGACATGATAGAAGAGGTAAATGAAATGATTCTCTCTTAGGAGAAATCTTCATCTTATAGAGGATAAACTTTTTTTTAAAAACCTTTGACCAAAACCCTAACAGAATTTGGTTATCCCCCAAAGAAGGTCTTCCAACAGAAAGGCGGTTTAAGTATGGAAACGGTTTTTGACTCAAAATTCAAAAGAGCCAACAAAAAAAGAAAGCACTCAGAAAGATAACAGAAATATTTCACACAACCCTCTTGAAGATTATGATTCTTGTCTAAGAGAGAAAATAACAAGAACCATCTTAAACCTTATTACAGATTGTAATTTCTCCAATCCAAGTCAGGACTGGGAGGATTCTTATGAGAGGAAGAAGTATTTGTTATTCCTTGTTTCTGTTGAGTCTTCATAAGAGAAGAATTATGTGCATCATTCTTTATTTTTAGCACAGTTTTGAAAACCTTGATTGATGATTTTCGTAAACTATGAATGACTTTGGAAATCTCTTTTAAAATAGATGGGGGTTTCTTAGGAGATTTCCTTTTCTTCTTCTGAAAACAGGTTTTAACAGAGGAGAATGCTCAGTGATTTATGATTGAGACTACATTTCTTATGTTGATATTGCTCGTCTGAGAAAATATTGTAAATTCGAGCAACTGAGCAAGTATTACTCGATTCGATGAATTACTGAATATTGATAGTTGGATCAATATTCGAGCAAGAGCAAGTATTGCTCAATTCGATGAATTACTGGTAACGTGACCCGATAAAATATTAATTAAAATATTGGTAGTCTTCCAAATATTATATAATTAATCTGGATGTTAATTGTTGGATCAACATAAAATTATTAGTGTTTGAACTTGCTCAGAATTATGATTTGTGGAATTGAAAATAACGGTCTCTAACGATGTTATCCCCATCAAGCCTGTTACCTCAAAACCACAAAAAAAGGAGAAAAATTCCATGATGATTTTCAGGTTGGAGAATATTAGTGAAAATTAGATTTTCTAGTTTTGGTCATGGATGATTTTGAGCTCATATTTGGCATGGATTTGCACCGCTGAGATAACGGTACTTCCTCATAAAGATGAGGTGTCGATTCAGGACCCACAATGCCCATGTTTGTCACTACGGTAAGGAAAAAAAATGATTGAGATGAGACGGTTAAACCATAATTATAAGCAATCCAGGTGAATAAGAACTAGTAAAAGTTATGCCTGGAAAGCTCATGGATGTTGGCCTTGTGATAGTTTAGTGCATGGATGATTTTTTAAGTCACAATGCCTTCAAAACTCTCTTATACGCTACACCAAGTCAGAGGATCATTTATATAATTGAGTTGTTTCCTATGCAAAAAAACCTGCACAAATTCTACATCCTATGTCACCTTTGGAATTTGACAAAATACACAAATAGATTTCCGAACTACTAGAGGCTAGTTACACACAACCATGCTCCACTTGGTGTTCCAATTCCGTTCCAATATAATCAAAATTGGTTGCTTTATATGTTTGTCGGGCATAGAGCTTTGAATGAGCTTACAGTAAAGAACGAATACCCAGTTCCACTAATAGCTAACTTGTTCAATCGGTTGTCCAAAATAGACATTGCTATGTTCAACTGTTGTGTACTGTTTGTCGGAGGAAAAAAAATCGTTTTCTTTTTCTTTCTACACAGTAATGCAGGATCATGACGGTGACTATCCACTTTGTAATTATAAGAGAAAATTTCTTTTTAAAGTTGTGATCTAAAATGGTATGAACTAATGAGGGAGGATCCCTTCACACTATCTCACACTTTGGGAGATATTTTTGTCAATAAAACTTCAACCATAGAGTATTTGAAGCTAATATTTTGGGAATATGTCTAACAAAGTTCTACATACCCACAAAAAATGATCACATTCTGAAATACAAAACCTCACGATCTATCGATCTTAATTTTAACCGTTGATTTTCAAAGTAGTAAATGGTGGAGTTATAAGTTTCGGAATGTGCTCATTTTTGTGGGTATGTAAAGCTTTGTAAGACTAACACACTCACAAAATATTAGCTTCAAAGACATCATCATTTGGTTTTTGTGAGGAAAATTCTTCGAAAATGTGAAATAGCGTGAATTTAAGAGTGTGAGTGGATCTCAAAGAAAATACAAAAGAAACGAAGATGTTACAAGGTTTCCTCATGCTAAGAGGGGCGGAACGTGAACGGTGCACCCCGATATAAATGGGGGTGCACAAATTTTAACTCATTAATTAACTACTCCGGGAAGCTTGGTTGTCTCACTCCGATCCCTGATTAATTTGTATAATATGACCATCTCTAATCACTAGTTAATCACTTTTATGTTTTGCGTTTGAATTTCATTAGGCCTAATAAATTATTAAATCAATCTAATCCAATACGTGACTGATTGTGTTTTACTCTAACCACTCATTAAATTATATATGCTCAGCTCTAACTACTCACTAATCACTCTTATTTGAATTCTAATATACCTATTTTATTAGTTAATAAAGCAATTCTAATCTAGTGCGGCATTACAAACATCTACTGTACATAGAAATAACGTTATGCCCACGGATTAAGAGTTAAGAAAGGGCCCTTGCCCTTATCGCGACACACATATATACATATATACAATCTAGATTTACTTGCTTTTTCAGATGTTACATTTCCAACTTTGTAAGATGATTAGTGGGATGAGGGATCTTTCTTCGTAAAAGCAAACGATATCAAATAATTTAGCTAATACTCCTATCTTTTTACTGTTTGATCCGCGGATTATACA
This sequence comes from Papaver atlanticum, assembly GCA_023531105.1. Classification (NCBI taxonomy): domain Eukaryota; kingdom Viridiplantae; phylum Streptophyta; class Magnoliopsida; order Ranunculales; family Papaveraceae; genus Papaver; species Papaver atlanticum. The sequence goes on from JAJJMB010000061.1 coordinate 4,534,942, forward strand.
TCTCCCGTGGCTTTCTCTTTTACGAAAATTTCCAATAATACAACTCACAAAAACTTATATTAGACTAGACTTTACCCTTCAATCATATTATACACCAAAGAACCAAGACTTCGTTGTTTTATGTTTGACTCGCTAAAGTAAAATGACTGGAATGTATTACTGTAGAAGAGTTATGACTAACTAGCTTTATGACAAAACTTGGTCTAGCTTTAAGACGAACATACTTCCAAAATATTAGCTTCAAATACGTCACTATTTGGTTTTTGTATAAAAAAAATATCTTCGAAAATGAGATAGTGTGAATCTAAGAGTGTGAAGGATCCTCAAAGAAAACACAAAATAAACAAAGATGTTACAAGGTTTCCTCAAACTAAGAGAGACGAAGAAATATTTTTGGTAAAATGCATTGACCATCTCAAACACCAACTAGCTATGCTCCCCGGTGCGATGTTGTTGTACCACGTGTAGGCTCTGGCCGTCAGAGACTGGAGAATACTTTCAGACAAAGAACGTGGTTGTATTCATGCTCTCCTAATGATTCTAAGAATCGTGAAACATGTTCTCGTGCGTTGCCGGTTCCATCATACATCGAGAATATCGGAAAAGTATATAATTTTGGAAGAGGGACCCTCTGCACATCAGGAGAATACGATGGTTGGTGTTGATGGATCAGGGATGAATTTTCCTTTCCACAAGTTTCCAGGAACCGCTACGGATGATGATTGATCTGTGACGTCACGAACTTCATCATCTTCAACCACATGGACCTTGGAAGATCCAGGATCTCCGGCCAAGGAGGTTTCTTTAGTTTTTCCTTTCTGAAGTTGGTGTTGATCATATGACAGTCGCTCTGTCAAGGTCTTCAGGTAATTGAGGAGTTCTTTTTGCGTGGTAGCCATATGACCTTGAGCTCTAGCAATGGTTTCCTGTGTCCGCATCAGAACAACCATGCGGATCATCCTTGATTTATTCGCCATTCTGATTGAAAGGAAAAATCTCCTCCAATCTAACACTGATATCATCGCCGGTATTGTTGACAAGATTGACCGGAATAACATGATGTCATAAAGCTGATAAGATGAACATACTCCCGAAATATTAGCTTCAAATACGTCCCAGTTTGGTTTTTGTAAACAAACAAAAAAGTATTAGATAGTATGAATCTATGAGTGTAATGGATCCTCGAAAAAAAAAAACACAAAAAACAAAAACAAAAATGAAGTACAAAATTTCTTCAAACTAAGAGAGACGGAACGTGAACGGTGCACACAAATTTTAACTCATTAATTTACTACTCCTGGAAGCTTGGTAGTCTCACTCTGATCCCTAATTAATTTGTATAATATAACCATCTCTAATCACTAGTTAATCACTTTTATGTTTTGCGTCTGAATTTCACTAAGCCTAATAAATTATTAAAGCAATCTAGTCCAATTCGTGAAGACTGATTGTGTTTTACTCTAACCACTCATTAATATATTTATTTATGCTCAGCTCTAACTACTCATTGATCACTCTTATTTGATTTCTAGTTAATAAAGCAATTCTAATCTAGTGCGCCATTACAAACATCTACTGTACATAGATATAATGTTATACCCATGGATTACAAATACAATCTAGATTTACTTGCTTTTTCAGATGTTACATTTCGAACTTTGTAAGATGATTAGTGGGATGATGGATCTTTCTTCATGAACTGTTTGATCCGCGGATTATACATCTACCGTGGCTTTCTCTTTTATTACTGCGAAAAGCATTGAACACAACCGTTTTTCTCTTATGAATTGTGTTTTTTCTCTTATGCGAACAATCTTATATAACCACGATTTAAGATGCGACGGATCACCAAATTTACTGGTTGCCCATCACTATCCATATCGGAACCGTTGGATCTGGACTTTACTTTTTGAAAAGCATGACATTTAGAGGCACCACCTAAAAACGAATTTCTTTTGATAGGTACACAACCAAAATGACTACTAAAGTGCTTATATATTTTCCTTGAAAGCATCTAAGAAAGTGATCACTGCACCAAGAAAAGCATCTGCACAGAAGAAGGTGACAAAAGAAGCCGATCTTTTTTTTTTTGTAAGAAGCAATGTATATCGCTGTTGAGCGGCATTACAAACATCTCATGTTTGGCCGGTTGTTGTTAGATTTATGTCAGAAAAGAGGGTCTTGTTGGTAGTGCAGTTGTACTAGCTAGTTAGACAACCCATCGTCTTCAGAGACTCTACAAATAACGGAAGAATAAACCACTATTTTTAACTACATTATTCTCTGTCGAACCTTCATTACTGGGTACACATAATGGGTCCTTTTCTGTCTATTTATGTTCCTCTTTTTCATGTGTGAAACTTAATTAGTTAGTTAGGTAGGTCAGGTCCGTCAGGCCATCCATCAGAAAATTAGGTTGGGTTGGTGAGCCATTTATTCTACTAGGCTTTTTCCCTTTGCCTTGCAGAATCCATTTCCAAGATCAGCGTGGAATCATCCCAATTTTTTGACCACCACTCTAGTCTCTAGTAGACCAGTAGTTCCTTTACTGTCGAATAGAACATGACTTGTGAATTAAAGCATTTAGGATAGGATGAAGTTGTTTTCATCCTACCCACTGATTAATTCAATAAGTCCGTTTAGATGATTCTGATCGAAACCGAGCGATAATTAATTCAATGTTAACTGTTAATTTGATGATAGTCGAAATTCAAACCTTTGACAAGTTGCAAACATCTAAGACCATGGTAACTTGGTAAAATTCAAAGTTTGCAAATATCCGCAGTAGCGTCCTGCTCATTGTGGAACTGGCCAACAAAAGCTTTTTTTTTTCCCCTCTAAAAGAGAGCATTAAAATGGTCTTGATCAGATTCAAACTAATTAATGCGCACATAAACAAGAAACAACAAACATTGTTGTAACAGAAGTTAATCACCTCTTGATTATTTCTCTTCGAGCTTGTAGAATAGTTTGGAGGAAGTTGGTAGTCAATTATAACAGGGGGTACATTTTTGGTTTATTATTAGAACATGGAAGATTACATTAATACATCTGACAAATTCAATAGCTTGTGCAAATCAGCTGAATGGCGGATTTACCTGAGCTAACACTTGGTAATATTACATGTTAGCAGGACCAACACAGCCTTCTAGTTCAATGAAGCAGCAGGCTAATTGCTTTGTCCTCCAATCAACCCTTTAGAAGCTTTCTGCACCTGGATATCTCAAATCGCTCTCCCATGCCCTCCAAAAGCCCAAATTTGCAAACAACATACTCTAATTCTAGTAAGGACAATTGATCCATCCACGAACAGGTTCTTATTTCTATTTCAAAGCATCATGGACTCACTTATTTAACTAGGATTTGACAATTCTCTAAAGTTGCTTCCAGACTGTTAGAATACGGGCATCCAACTCAAAACCAATTGGCTGATGCAACCTCTTGAGATTGTAACACTGCTGCAGCTGAGGTTGAACCGGCAGAAATGGCAGGGGAGTTTCGATCAGCCGACACGGCTGGTGATGACACCTCAACTGACTGACTCAGCACTGGTGAATTCGACGGAGATGGCACTGGTTGAATGACAGCAGCATCTGTTCTGTCTGGTAATGTACAGCGACCAAATGGTGGTGAAATAAAAACACTAGTGCTAGACGGGACATTACCTGGACACAGCAACGGTTCTTTCTGCTTGAGAGACTGAAAAGGAAACGTGCTCTCTTCAAATCGAACATGGCGAGATATGTAAAGCCTGTTTGTCTCCCTATGCAAGCACACATACCCTTTATGTGCATTACTATAGCCGATGAAAACACAAGGAAGAGATCTAGGTTCTAGTTTTGTTGAGTTGTACTGTCGAAGACAGGGATATGCCAAACAGCCGAAAACACGTAAAAAAGTGTAATCTGGCTTTTTGTGAAATAGTATCTCTAAGGGTGTCTTGGTTACGGATGCTGATTTGGGTAATCCATTGATTAGATAGCAGGCAGTTGTAAAAGCATCTGCCCAAAATTGTTTTGGCATATGAGCATGAAATAGCAGTGCTAACCCTGATTCAGTAACATGCCTAATACGACGTTCAGCAATGCCAGGCAGGAGAATCTATGTTGGATACCAGATTCGTTTAGATAGGCAGTGAATTTTTTGTATTCTAAGGCATTGTCTGATTGAAAAACTTTTATTCTATGTTCTGTTAGGTTCTCAACTTGTTTATGAAAGTGAACAAAAGTTTGAAAGGCATCAGAACGTTGTACTAGTGGAAAGACCCAAGTGAAATGAGAAAAGACATCCATTATTAGAAGAAAATACCGAAAACCAGACCTAGATACTTGAGGTGATACCCAAATATCTGACACAACCAAACTCAAAGGTTTGTCATAAACAGTACTGCTTAAAGAAAAAGACAATTTCTTGCTCTTACTAAGATGGCAAGAATGACAGTAATCAAAATGCTTATTGGATACGGGAAGAGAATTTTGAAGACAAATTTGAGACACAGTACGCAACATAGGATGCCCTAAACGCTGGTGCCATAATGGGAAGGAAGATGATACGTTTGCCTGAGGATTGATAGGTTTGTCCAGCATGTCAACTCCTTCAAAAATATATAGCCCATTCCTATTCAGCCCTCGCAGCAGAGTTATCCCCGTGTGCTTGTCCTTCACAAGAAAATGAGATGTGTGAAACTCAAAATACACATCATTGTCTTTACAAAACTGAGAGACTGACAATAAGTTAGTCTTTATTTGCGGTACATGATATATGTTGTTTAAACAAAAAGATTTGGATTTATATGTGAAAGAGGCATTACCAATGTTAGCAATGTCAAGAGCATTACCATTACCAACATGCACCATCTCAGTACCATCATACTCATGGGGTATTGCTAGGTTCCGCATATCCACAGTGAGGTGATGCGTAGCCCCTGTATCAGAAGATATTAATCCACTATCCACTGATTATGAAGCTCAAGACTCTCTCATTGTAGGGTGGTTAAATTCAACTTTAACCCCTGAAGTTCTCAGCCATGTCAGAGGCTTGGAAACTGCTAAACAAGTTTGGGACAAACTCGAGAGTTCCAAGGAAGAATGAGCCATCCACTATCAATAAGACAAACTCAATTGAAAATTTTGTTGCTGAATCATCTAGTTATAACCATGGTTAGATCAGGGGAAAATCTTACTTTAAGGTCTCTATCCCAACTTCCTGTACATAAAGCACTACCATCAGCTGACAAACCCAAACAACTGATCCGTCCATTATGTGACTTCTGTAAAGATCCCAAGTTCAGGGCCACCTGAGAAGAGAAAAATAAGTAGTTAGAGCCAGCATACCTCCCGACTTCCTGAATTGGTAATAACTGTAAGTCATCTAGCAGGCAAAACCTCCCCTGTGAGTAGAAATTCAATTCCTCAACAGTAGTAGACTTGTTGACTTACAAGCAGACAACGTCAGAGAGAAAAAAAGAAAAACGGATGTTTCATATATAGTTCCGGAGTAGTTTTGTAATTTACAGAGGCGCAAATTTTGTCAAGCAGAATTATACTTATGGTTGCCTTGATTTCTTGCCAATATAATGTTTATTATGGTGTAGATCAAGTGAAGATTCAATTTTCACAAAAGCATGTTCTTCGTGTTGAAACTTGAAAAAGAAGGAGCACGTACCTTTGCCAATAAATAGCCCCATCCGTAACAATCACCATTTAAGTATCCAACGAACAAAAGTCTGCCTGATATTGAAAAGGCAATGGATGTCCTGCTGGTACACTATCATCATTGTGTTGCTGATGGTAGACCTAGAGCTCGTTTCAGTTCTCACATCAAACAACCTGCATGTACCATCATCTGACCCAGTTCCAAACCGCTGCCCATCTGGGAAGAATTTTACAGTGTTCACATCTCCCTTATGGCCTGATATGTATGCACAGCTCGAATACCTTTGCGGCTATCCCACAAACAAGCAGTTGTGTCAGATGAACTAGAAACAAATGTACTTGGATCTGATGCATTGATTGAGACACTGAAAAAATTAAAGCAACAGGTCAGTGTAGTCAGATTACTGGATATAAAGACAAGTATAGCAGAAGGAGACACTATTTCGTTGATAAGACGTAATGATTACTCCAATGATACCTCAATACATCAGCAGTGTGGCCTGAAGGAAGTTCACCACCGAAAACAGAAACTCTCTGACCTGTAGTCACATCCCACAAAACGCATGTCTGATCACCAGAGCTTGTTATTAGGTCAGCATCCTCATTAGGAACATATTGACATGAGGATACATAACCTTTGTGCTCACTGAGCATTTTCGATATAGGCAAATATCCATCTTTGTCAAGTGAAGAATTAAGATTGAAGGTAGAGCACAAGTTATCAAAGCCCAAACATGCCACATACTGACCATTGGGAGATAAGGCACACATCATAACCCATGCACAGGGTAGTTTTTTCTGGCTCTTAGAGCATTCCACACAATTAACCTTCCATCTTGAGATGCGCTGACAATTCTATTCTATTCAGGAGTAAAATATAGTGAGTACACCAGCCAAAAAGAATAATAGAAAACAAAACATTTCGAAACCAAAACATACAATAGCAAAATGTACCCATATCACTATTCCGAACAACTTCGGTTAGAAAACCTTAAGTCTGCTTACTTAAGGAACACAGAATGCTGTTCCTCGGAAGATTCACAACCTTTGAAGTGAAATTCTTCTACCATCAATCTTCTGATACACAAGTTATATATGCAATGCCCTAGGAAAGTTTACAGCTTAATTTGACTAGATCACCGGATAACTCTACATATCTAATCATCAGTAGAAGACTGTTATCCCCAAATGTTATCTGCAAGCTTCACTAAGCTCATACACCATTCTATGTGTATGCAGTGGCAGTTATTAAGGGCCTTTGCAGAACAATCTAGGATTCTTGCATAGCAAAAACAAAGTAATGGGGACACCAATTCAAAAAGACAAAAGACATATCCAGCAGATGCAAAACAAATGAAATTCACACACCGGATAGATATCCAAGTAAGCCACTAATATTTATAAACCTGAACATAGTGAGGGAAAAGCTCAAGTTTCACAATTAGGAATTTAGAATATCTCAGAATAGAAGGCATTAAACCATAAGAGTAGTACTAAAAAGAAGCAACTACAGTACATACTAATACTAGCAAATCTAATATGTTAACTATGTAAATGGGGACCCGAATGATAAAAATGTTAAACCCCAGTGGATCCAAAACCTCCTGAACCCCTAACTGTGGAATCCAAATCTTCAACTTCTTCAACCTCAGGAGTAATTATCTTCTCAATAATCAATTGAGCAACTCTATCACCCATTTTAACTTGGAAATCAACATCAGAATGATTGAATAAGATAACCCCAACTGGTCCTCTATAATCAGCGTCAATAACACCAGCGCCAACATCTATTGAATGCTTCCAGGTCAATCCCGAACGAGGTGCTGCAACTCACACGATACAAATTGAAATTAGAAAACCATACAGAAAATTACCATCAAGATTAACACAACAGCTCCTAGAAAGCTAGGAAATTACCAACACGAGCATAAGTTCCTTCAGGTACCGCAATGCTTAAATCAGTTGGAATTAGGGCTTTTCCTCTGCCTGGAACTATCATTTCAGCCGCACTACACTTAATAAAAGACAAATAATCAGACCTAATCTAATTAATAATAACGAAAATGAATGGAAAAACCAAGACAGGGTTTTCTGAAAGGGGTTTTTTGTTTGGTTACCTAGAAAGATCATAACCAGCCGAAAGGGATGAACCTCTAGAAGGAAGAACAGCGTTTTCTGAAAGCTTTTTAACTCTCAAGAAAGAAGAGATTTCTGGAACACCGTTTTCATGAACCTTCTGGATCTTCACTGGAGGTTCTTTGACTTCTGACGTCTGATTGTTGTTGTTGTTGTGAGAATCCATTTTGATAGTGAGAAAATTGAAATTGGGTTTGCTTCGGGTGATATGAAGATTCGGAAATGGAGAAGATGATGTAGGGATTGATTTATAAGGAGAACGAAATATGGGAAAAGTCGAATTTGGGTTAAGATTGGCGCCAACATTTCCCGCCATTAACATTTCTTAGGGTTTTCTATTGGAAGGGTCCTGAACCGGAAATAAAGTTTATATTCTGGGCCAAATTTGTTTATAATAGGCACCCCAGGTCGTGTGATTAGGGGTGAACATGGGTCGGTATGGACCGGTTTTTACCTCACCCGCATCCAATTCAATTCACTACGGATTTAAAATTTGGCATCTGCATCCAATCTTATTCACTACGAATTTAAAATTTGGCATCCACATCCAATCCAACATCCAATGGATGCACGGATGAACGGAATGGGTGCGGATAATCCAATGGATTTGTGTTAGTTAAAATTTCTAGTGAAAAAATAAACCCTATATAGATGACTTCTTATAAAACCTACACATTTATATATGTATATAAATATAGAAGTGCCATGGACAACACTCCAAGCAAACACCTTAAAGATTCCAAAATTATCTATATATTTTCTGGAAACTATATAAATGCCCTTAATGTAACGGATATGGATGTCCAACGGATTTTCAAGGTTGCATCCGGACCCAATCCGTAATCCGTTGGATTTCAAAAATCTCATCCGCGTCCAACCCATTAGCGAACGGTCCGGGCATCCATCCGCAAAAATACAATTGGTCCCGGTTAAATCCACGGATTACGGGTAAAATGCTCACCCCTACATGTGATGCGTGCAAACAGTGGGGAAAAGATGGATCTGAAAAATAGCCTTCCTACTCTAAATATATATTTTGCAGCAAGGCTTCCAAACTTTCTGTGGAGGTTTCATTAACAATTTATACATTAGTAAAATTAGTAAGTTTCGTAGATACAGGTGATACAAATTTAACAGGGGTTTAATAACTCATAGTAAGTTGGAATAAAACAGTTCGTACTTAGGAGAGAGAAAGTCTAGGGCAATTTTGAGGCAATTTTTCAACAGCGTGGACTAAAGTCTAGGTTTAAATTACCTCACTTTCTTCTCTAATTTCAAGTAAATTCTATATCATATTTTTGTTTATTGATCTAATATCAATGATGGGTGGTTAGTTTTTTACATAAATTCATCAAATATGATGGTTAATTCTACCACTTATGGGTCTTGGAGCTCCAAAGTTAGTAACTTCAGATCTAAAAGAATGGGAACCTTGATTGATCTTACTTATCTCCCTGAAGCAAGTAAACATGGTGATGATACTGCAATAATGATTCTTGATGAATTAATGGATAATAGTTTGGATGAATGGAAGTTTAGTCTTATAGGAAGGTTGGATTTCCAGAAATTGAAAATAGAGCTTGCTGATAAGGTTTTGAAAGATCAATGGAAGTTAAAAGGAAGTTCTCAATTGATTCCATTGGGAAAAGGTTTTTTTGTCATCAAACTTGATAATGAAGATGATCAGAAAAGAATTTGGAGTGGTGGTTTATGGAAGGTGAAGAATCAGATACTGAAGATTAGGGAATGGGAACCAAACTTCAAGCCTGAAAATCAAAACTCTTCCACTGCTTTCGTATGGGCTCTTTTTCCGGGTTTATGTATTGAATATTGGAAGGAGGAAATCATTATATCCATTGGTAAAACAATCGGTAGACCAATTCAAGTTGATGAGACAACTCTGAAGCGTGAAACTGGTTATTACGCAAGTGTGTTGGTTGAAGTCGATTTAGCTAAAGAAATCCCTAATAGAATATGGATTGGCACAAAGTATGGGGGATTTTATCAAGCCATTAAAATTCCTAAGGTCCCAAACTTCTGTGGGCATTGTAAGATTATAGGATACGTGGAATCAGAATGCAGAGTTAGTAGGAATGATCAGAATAAGCCAGGGGGAGGGGAAATTGTAAATGAAGGTATGAAATTTAGAAAGAAAGGTAAAAATAAAGACAAAGAGGAGAGAACTTTTGTTGGTACTTCTGGTACTAAAGATGATATAGTCAACGAGAACATGACGGTGGATGCTAGCATTCCTATTGTTACCAATGAAGTTGGAATCAAGTTATCTAAAGCTTTTCATGCTCTTAATGACATGGAGGATGCCGGTTCGATCAAAAATGTGCCTACACCAATGGAATTAACCAAGGCTCTTGAGATTGTCTCAAGTGCTCCATCCTGTGACAATTCTATTAAATGGGTTCCTGATAATGTCAACAAGGAGACATTGGTGACTTATCAAAAGATAAAGTTAAAAAAAGGTAAAGCTGGGAAAGCCGACAAAGCTAATAAACAAGGAGTGGTTAATTCTCAGGCGTCTATAATCACCACAAGGAAGCAAGTTACGGCAAAGGCTTTGAATGCTAGTAAAGCTATGGCAGATTCTCAAGAAGGTATAAAAATGAGTGTCCGGGTTGAGAACGATCTTCCTATAAGTCAGGAAGAAGTAATCACTTTTGTTTCGCTTCCCTTGGTTCATCTCCACGTGGAATCTTTTAACAGTTTTCAAAGCCTCAGAGAAGAATAAGAACTTGCTTCATCTCAGGTTATTTCAAATTCGGAGGTAAGCAGCTCCAAGCCAACTTCTTCCGTGCCAGTTCCAGGATCGATTAGAAGAGTTACCTCAAAATCCAAAGCTACGGGGTTGTTTCTGAATGACACTCTTGACTCAAACTTGAAAGGTATGTAGATATCGATAAAAGAGCCTAATAAGATCTCTGCAACAGGCCTCATTGAGTCTCTCTCAGTGATGGGTTTCAGTTTTTTTTCTTCTAAAGAGGATCGTCATGATATGTTTAAAAATCTTGCTGGCAATCACAAGGAACTAGAAATAGTGAAAGTATAATTTTGTTCCACTGTTCTAATGCTATTTTTTGTTAGTTTTTTGTTTTTGTTTTGAGCTTTTGTGCTTCTTCAGTTGTATTGCCTGTATACGGCTTGTGTGTTCTTCAATAGTATTATCTTTGCCGAGGAAAAAAAAAGTTGGAATAAATTGAAAAACAATAGATAAGTTGTTTAAAAAAGATCCAAGTCTTCATGTGAATCTGTTTTAGGAGAAATAGTAGGACTAGGGATACACGTATCCCTAACACTCCTCCTCAAGTTGAACTTGAGTTGGCGAATGTTTAACTTGTCTCGGATGAACTGGAATCCTGGCGATGCTAAACCTTTACTAAAGACATCAGCAAGTTGATATTTGGAGGGTCCCACTCCAGTATCCGCTTTGATTCATGCAGCTACTACGGTCACTGCTGGCGTTTTCGAGACTTACTGGAGGACTCAGCTAGGCTAGTTTGTTTGACTGATGCATGAATTGTGGGAACCTATTCTAGAAAACGCGAGAACAAAATTATACTTTTTGATCATACGTTGCTTTAAAAATGCGTTCCGATCCTTTTGTTCTTCGAATTTTTGTCTCCATTGTCTTCGTCTGGGCAATGCCTCTAGCTCTTGATCTATTGCAGGACCGGGTAAAAAAGAGGATAATAAAGAATAGATCGGGGGAGAGTGCGCAAAGTAACGAGAGAGTCGGGGGTTTTCCAGAGAAGTCTGAGATTGGGCATCTGATCCGGCAAAC